>DWQK01002827.1:0-12467 GCA_018231225.1 Noctuana stator | reverse complement strand
CTCGCGACACGCTCTACATCACAGTCCAGCAGCACAAGAGCGGGCGCACCATCAACCACCAGTTCGTGATGCAATTCAAATTGCTCAAGAACTACTCGAACACAATCGACTGGCAGATAAGAGCGTTGGAAGGCATCGTCAACCTGTTTAGGTATTGTTTTTATTTTAGGTATCCGTAATGTCTCCACAAGCAGGAGGCCTATATGCTCCAGCATACTACATCACGCTGCTTTAATGTAGATTGGTGGTTAGTGGTAAACACGTGTCGGATGTCGGGCTCTCGACCAGGTTTAACGACTGTTACCTGCGGATAACAATTTGGACCGGTGGCTTAAATTGCTTTCAATGTTTTACTATAATTTGCACATTTACAAAATCAAAAATACATATTAAAACAAGTTCAATAAATTATGACTAATTTACTAAATCTGTTAAACTGATGTTATACCTTTGACATATTACCTATAGACAGGTCATACAGTTTCTCATTCATTTTTCTTTTTTTGCATCGTTTAAAATCAACGAAGGCATTGTATTCACACTTCTGCAAGCTGAAATTTCGCAACAACAATGACATCGTGTAGTCCCGTCGCGCTAACTCAAAGTCGGGCATTTACCTTGACTTTATGTCGTCAAAATACAGAGCGGATACCGCATCTATACCTATTTAAACAACATAGTATTATACTCTGTTATAACATTATAAAACCTGTTTAGGTACACGGACATGCATCACATAACGGTGCTGAATGCTACGCAAAATGCGGATATGTGCGAGTTTGTGTGGACTAATGATACGTTGCCGAAGGACCCCGCTTGTCCGATGGAGGACATCAAGCGGCTCATGAAGGTAATTTTACGACTGATAATAATTATTTACTTTTAATGGGTTTAGGTTTTTTTAATTTTATGTTTTAAAAAACCGTTTAATGTGCATACAGCAGTGCGGTGATAAAAATACGAATTGTCTGTTTTCGTGTTTTTAAATTGAGACTCTTTAGTCTTCTTCTGGTTCCTTGGAAATTGTATTCCTTTGTGCGTTCATGGTTGTTTTGGTTCCAATCATAAAAAGTTTGTTTGTTTGTTTGCAGTGAAAAAAGAAGAAATTAGAAAAAAATATTTACTGTTATTTACTTTATTTTAAGTCTAGTTAATGTCTAAATTAAAAAATAGTTGTATACTCTATTATAATATTGTTTCTCAGGTATTATTTTTTCCTTTACGTGTTTATTCCCTTTTCTCTCTACCTTGCTCTAACTCCCTCCATGTTCTTATACTTCGTGCCTCTTTTCTCCTCTCACACCCTCCCTCTCTCGCATCGACATCCACGTGGCAATTAATTTCAATTTCGCAATAAAACTTCTTACAGATAATGGAATCAGAGACGGAAGCGAACAGTCCGTCGGCGGGGCTGGCGCGCGCCATGTCGCCGGAGCTGAAGGTGGGCCACGTGGGCGTGCGCGGCGCGGGCCGCTGCTCCCCCGCCGCGCCCGCCGCGCCCGCGCCCGCGCCCGACACCTACCCGCCCGTCACGCGCAACCAGGTGGACCACCTCACCGCCACCGTCGGACACCTGCTCGTCTATAAAGTGCCGGAGGTATGTGCGCAGGACCATCGTCGCTTTTGTGCTTATTTCTTCAATCTACCTTATTTGTCGATAATACTTTGAATGAAAGAAGATATTCTTCTTTACGTATTATAAAATGAATGATCGCTTTTAAATTACTCAACGGATTTAAATGTAGTTTTTAGATATATATATAAAGTGATTCAAGCGAAAGGTGTATAAATGTATAATTTACTGATTTTGAGGCGGTATGAGCGGTATGCTTCACCGGGTCAGCTTATAATTTATAAACGACCTCTCACATTTGAGACAATGCTTTAGAGATTTGTAATAATTAAAAAAAAAAACAGTAAAATTGACTAGCAAATACTGTGAAATAGTCTATAATCATTCTAATATATTAAATGTACTGTACTGTATTTTTCCGATTTAAAACACCCAAGTTCCACTTAATGAGCAGCTGACTAACACACGTTCCCCCAGGACACGTTCTTCGACCCAGAAGACGGCGGAACGCGCAACTTGGCGCTGTCGCTCCGCTACAGCGACCGCTCGGAGCTGCCGGCTGCGCACTGGCTGCAGTTCGACGCCCGCAACCAAGAGTTCTACGGCCTGCCCGGACCCGGGGATGAGGGCATCGTTCACTATCAGCTGGTTTGTATCATTTGTGTCAAGGAATCTTAATGTGAAACATCAGTGCATAGAAGTACCACTGTGCACAGATACAACTGTGCTATAGATACTGCATAATTTGTTAATAACTTGTAATTTATATTCAAATTCAAATATTTTTATCCATCATAAGGTACGTATACACTGGATGAGCGTCAAATAATACGGTACTTCGGCTTTAGGCACCCATTTGGCTGAGGTAGAAAAAAAACCGGGAAAAAACTTTCTACACTCCTTTAAAATCAAGTGTATGGGCACGAATATAAATTTACATTCGGACAAAAAAATGACTATGTCATTGTTGATAGCTATATTTTTTCTAGTCTAGTAAGTGTATAAAACATCCTTGATCTAAATTAAACTTTCTCGACAACAGATCGCAGAAGACTCGAGCAAGAAGAGCGCTTACGACAGCTTGATAGTGGAAGTGGCTAAAGCGCCAACAATCAGGCCGACCGTGGAGTTCCAGATGACGATGGACCCCACTCCGAACCTCATCGAGAACGCCAACAGCAAGCGGAAGGTGGTGGAGAAACTCGCGGCGCTGTTCGGCCAGAAGGAGACCGACAACATCCGCATTCAGAGCATCACAGATCATCCGCCTACAATCATATGGTAAGTTATACATTTTTACATGTACTATGCCAAGGAATATAAAATATCTATCTATATATGTATATTAATACATGAAGAGAAAACTTATACATTTTCAAATACTTAAGCCCCTACTGAAACCCTACTACCTGAAACTTTGATCAATTAATATTCTGGGTTTTAGCCATCCATTTAGCCGTAATATTTACCCATAATTTAATCTACCCACGATTAGATTTTGGGTAGATTAGACGCCCATATTTTTTTTTGTGCAGGTAATTTAATTGTCATTTCCTATTGGTAGAAAAAAATATTACGAGCAAAATAGGTTAGGTCCCTTTAGAGTTTTGCGTTTCTAACGTACGATTATGCTAATGACAATATTTAATGAGTATTTTCCATTTTCCAGGTACAACACGAGTTTACCAATGGACAGGTGTCCGAAACGAGAGATCGAGGAGCTTCGAAATATGATAATCGTGGACGAACGAACTCTCAGAGATATCGTCGACCAGATATTCGATAAGGATTTGAAAGTGATGTCCATCCGGCTCATACCTCTAGGCCTATGCGCCGAACAGAGTACTAAGACTACGAAGGTCTCCACGCCGGTACATTCTAGCACTAATCTGTCCAATAAAGCTAGCGCTGAGTCCGAGTATTCAGACTATTTGGTGACCTTCGTCATCCCAGCGGTGGTCATTGTTTGTATGATCCTGGTAGCTGGGGTCATCGCCTGCGTTCTGTACAGGAGGCGGCGAACTGGTGAGTTTGCACTCTTTACTTTTTAAAGTTAAGTTTTTTAATTTAATTTCACGCTAAAGTAATTTTTTTTTAATAAATTTAATTTTTTAAAATTTAATAGTTCGTGAAAATTAAAAGAGTAAACAGTTGAGTAGATAATGAGTATGATGATTTAATGCAAATAAAATATTTATAACGTGTAACAATGATTCAAAATATAATTTAACTTTTAACTATAGGGGGTGAGAATTCTTGACAAAAGAAAGGTGACTTATTTTTTGAACATTTTGTCACTGTAGTGCACCACGTTTTATTTACTTTTTTAATGGAAAACTTTCGTTACAAAAAAATAAATGTATGCATTGATATATTTTTTATATTTAGAATTAATTCTTTTAAATAATAAAGATGAAATTTCGCACTGAATCGCACTTAATTAGTAAGCATCCATGCAAGTTCACGTAGATTTTATCTCTACGACGATATTACAATTTATTAATTAATTTTAAAACTAAATTTGTTACCCAATCACCAATATCTCAAACACATGCAGAGTTCACTGTACATTTTTATCGGGAATGAAAACAAAGGTTTTGTAAAGCAAAAATCGCGCCACTTATTTAAACACTGCATTTTGTTTAGTTCACATTAAATTTCAATCGAGACCGGTTTTTATCAAAACATTCGTTTGCAGGAAAAATGAGCGTCGGCGACGAGGAGGAACGTCAAGCGTTCCGGTCGAAGGGCATTCCCGTGATATTCCAGGTACTTATTTTGTATGTATAAAATTAAACAGGCATTTATATTATTATGTAATTGTCTTTAGGTGTCTCCACGGTTCTTACGACACAGGCACTAGTGTGGGGCTGTGAATATAAACCGTTATTTTAATACCAAATAAATTTTCCATATTTCCATTACTTTCCGAGATTTGAACTTTTATTCCCCAAGATCAACTTTGAAAACGGTAACAAAATCATAAGAAATAAAGTGGTCGGCTCACGTCCAATCAATCTGAGATTTTTTTAATTTCATTTCCGGGATAGGTCACCGCTAGTGGCAAATATCGTGCGCGCTTCCGTGCTTCGGAGTATTTATCGACAGATAACAGTCGTTAAAGCTAGTTGGAGGCCGTTTGGGCGGTTTAATAACATCCGACACAGGTTGACCACTGACCCGTATCTCCACCAATCCACATTGGAGCAGCGTGGTGGAGCAGGCCTTCCCCGGTTGTGGGGAGAGACCCGTGCCCAGTAGTGGGACTTAAAAAATGGGTTGAAGGAAGGCAAAAGGATATTAAAAGGTGGTCTACACAATTTCCAGGACGAACTAGAGGAGCGAGTGGACACGGAGCCGGTGGACAAGAGCCCGGTGATCATGCGCGAGGAGAAGCCGCCGCTGCTGCCCGCCGCGCCCGAGTACCGCGGCGACGACGCGCCCTACCGCCCGCCGCCGCCCTTCGCCGCCACGCGCACCCCGCCGCGCCCCAAGGCCACGCCCACTTACAGGAAGCCGCCGCCCTACGTGCCGCCTTAAGCCCCACTGCGCCATCCTCTGTCCTCTACGCGTCACCTACGCGCTGGTTTATCTGTAGCTCATTGCCCCCAATGTCAAGTTGCGTACCTACAACAGAGTTTGTGTAGTATTATCTGCAGTTCACTAACCTGCAGCCCGTTCGACCTCTAAGCTCACGCCGCACCACGCAACTATCCAGGGCCACGCCCACTTACAGAAACACGCCGCAGTACATACGTACCGCTTAACACGAAACAATAAATTTTTTTCCGTAGGTCTTCCGTCTTCAATGTATAACCCTAAGTAATAACTCGATTCGCACAGCATTTGCGTAATTTTATCTGCGTCTACGCATCAACGCCCTATTGGATTTCCCCCAGTTAACACCACGTGAACAAAAACTATTATTGAATTACTTAACTGCTAGTATTTATAGCTACAGATAAACCATGCGTGTATGAGACCCTTTAGTAAGGCTTAACCGACCTCAGTTCGCGAGGCAGCTGACGCGAAACGGTCCACAAATTATTTCTTAAATAGGTTTTGTAAGAAACTAGTCGATTCGTTCATTTCAGCATCTCGATTATTTTTATTTATTATACCCCGCTATCTTTATTGGCTGATATTTCATTTATTTGGAATTAATCTATAGAATGCATTCGCTAAATTAAATAATAATTGCATTTATTACGAAAATCATACATTTAAATTAATGAATTAAGTGAACGTAAACGAACCTCATAATTATTATCAAGGAATTGTGCACAATTTTTGTGACTACGAATTTCTTATACGATGTAAGTAACTGTCACGAAGTAGTTGTGAGTTGTAGGTGTAAAATGGTATGTTTATGATGTTGATAAATTAAATCAATTAAGTAAAAACTGGAGACTTGCTATGAAATATTGTATCTAGTGTTATTGTTGAAGTAGGGAATGTTACATTAGCTATTAGAATTCGGCGATGTACTACGAAAAATGAGTTATCATTTATATTCACTACGTACATATAATTAATGTCTATATTATGCAATTGTATTTTTAAAAGATATATTTTTTAAACAAAATGTTCATGCCGCTATACTGGTTAGTTTCGTGCCGACTTACTTGAAGACCAAAAAAACAGAATAGAGATGCGTTTGGCTAAATGTGTGCCATGGTTTTGAAAATTGTTATTTATTAATGTAATTTAAAGTAAACATATCGAGAATGTAACATTTTAGCCTTTAGCGTAGATCTTCCAACACAATGTATCTTTATAGGTAATGCGTGTGTGTATGTGAATAATTATAGTACATTTTAGGAGACTTAGTAAGGCTGAGCACATGCCGTTGTCTTCTAAAACGTTGCTTTTACGCTCTTAATACATGGGTTGTTTACAAACGAAATGTTTAGCTGGCGTGTATATTATGAATTACAATTTATAATGTAATTGCATTATACAACTGACTTTAGTTTTAGGCTACGAATAGATATTTTTAAGAATAAAATATCATTTTGTACTTGTCTAACTATTACCATAGGTGTAAGGTTAACAAATTATGTAAAACGATAGGGACTACTGAACGAAATGAGCTATAAAGGTAACTCTTTCCTTTGGATGTATTTTTTTTCTACTTTATACTCATTTAGAATTTTGCATTTATAGATCTTTTTAGCGTTATACAATTTTATAGTACAGCTAAAGTGTTTAATTTAATGATATTTTATTTCCTGATAGTTGTACTTAATAATGTCCACCAAGAACCGAACCATTTTTATCATTTGATAGATTTATTTATAACAGCAGTTTCGTTTGAACACTTCTCATTAAAACGCACATAATTTATGTATGTAATTGATGAGTTATCTTTTCTAATTTAATAAAATGGTACAGTAAATGAGTGTTTTATTTTAAACTACGAATAGTTATGTGTAATGACGGATGCTATTTAGCTTCTGCATACGTCACACTAGGTGCTTCAAAGTGGACTGTATATAATATGAAATTTGGGAGATAAACACAATCCTGCCAAAGTCAATGAGTAAAGGAAAACCACTAACAACATCACGCATGGCGCTCTCTCACTGCAGGATATAGCCACGGCCAATGATCCTTTGATTATGGTCCTAAGATGCTAAGGCCTCACGAACACAAAACACAGATAGCATGTAGCAACCTAACCAGCGGATGACATCAATCACATTGAAGTGTCAACGTCAGTGGATTTCTTTCCAACTACTTACTAAACCTAACATACTACACTCTTAAACCTAATTGGGTACTTGGCTCTTTTTTCAAGTAGGTAGGTGCTAAATAATTCATATTCTTGATGTATATATTATATTAATATACATTAACACGATTTCTATCATAGACTTATTATATATACTAAATCCGTGATAGACAGAGATAGAGATTTTCGCTGATGACATTTGACATGAACATTTATTATTCTGTGCTGCTGAACACTGACAGAATTATCTGTCATTACATCATAAGTGTGATTAGTGTCATGACTGTCATGTCATATGATTGTGTACATGTGCATTTGCATAGTATTTGACTATATTGAAAATTGAAATTGTTCAATTTGTTGAACTTGAGAAAGTACGAAATAGTTTTTGTGTCTTGATTTTGTTATATCAATATTATGTCGTTGATCATAAACACATTTGGTGAAAACGTTCCTAAAACAATAGAACGACGGAATAAAATCTATTGCTTTAATATGAGACGACTGCGCTTATCGCTGAAATATAGGCCGGATATACTGAAACTTGTTATCAAAATGAGGGAAACTATTCGTAAGAAAAATGTCTTATTAAAGGAGTTGAAATACAAACTAAAATGCATGGTAAGTTTAAACTTTTACCAGAGTTCTTTGCGTTTGTTCTTATCTATTAATAAGTTGGTAAGAGGAACAGGTAGACAAATCAAACGATGAGAAGAAGTCATTAAAAAAGCAGCAGGTCTACTGTGGATCCAAGCAATAAAACCGAAAGTAAAATGGAAATCTTTTGACATCCTCAAATTCTTCTCCAGTCCTTTGTCAAAGGACAAGCTGTTACAGAATAAATACATACAACTAGCAAATATACTCTGACCTGAAAAATTATTTCTTAATTTAAAAAATATAATATATTTTTTAATTGTCAATGCATATTTACTCTTCTTTTACTACAGCCAATGTAAGGTTTAGTTGGTGGTGACGTGGAGATCACTACACAGTAATAATATATTTCTTTTTGGAATCAACAAAAAAAATACTTGTGTGATGTATGTACCACCAAACATTTTATAATCTGTTATAGTAATGTATGCAGTTACATTACACAATGATCTTTACCTGTTTACTTCTAATGGTATGGCGCTCTTTATTATGGTACAGCTCTTATCAATACCACTTAATTCAAAACACAATATGTATGTGTATGGTTTTTGCAACATTAGTCCAAATAGTTCTGCCATAAAATACTTAAAAATTAATTAATTACTTACTAATTTGTTTAATTTACATTTTTACTAAGTTTTCTTATTTTAGGAAGCAAAATATACAATATGTGATTATAGTAAGGATAATAATGTAAATATTTTAGAAGATAGAGTATCTTTGGAAGAAGAAAACAAACAAAATGATTTATACAAGCACAATGAAACCCATAAAAGTATACCAACACAAACTGATACTTTATTATTGGAAAAGAAATGTAAAGATAAGAGCACTTCTTATGAATTGAGTGTGAAGGATAGTTTTAGTCAAACTAAAACTAATAATGATGCTTGTGTAGATGGTATAACTGCAGAGCATGACAATAAATCAAAAGTACTAAATATTAGTGATGAAATATGCAATTCATTTTCTATGGAAACATCTCAAGTCCCATCTTTAAAGAAAAAAAATGTAACAAAAAATTTAATTAAAACCCATGCTGAAATAAAATTCATAAAGTCAAGCGAAACAGAACAAAACACCAATGAAATATTTACACAGACTGAACCTATTTTAAATAATGGTACAACGAGTACCTTAATTGTTACTGGTGTAAATGTAACAAATTCAGAAAAATGTACTATAGATTCATTTACACAAACTGAAAGTATTGACACTAACAAAGAAAATAATGTTGCTGATAAGGATAAAAAAGCTGTAAATGACATAACGGAAAATAAGGCTCTTGGTTGGACTAAAAGTGATACTGGGGAAGACGAGAAGAGCATAGCAGAACAAGTTAAAGAAGCGGCACAAAATGCTGTTCAGGAATCTGGGATGGTGTATGTGGAATCTGCTGGGATGTATTATGATTACAAGACAGGCTACTATTACAATTCTGTAAGTTCAAACATTTTTCACTAGTCATTTAAAAAAATTCTCTAATTTATTGATTCATTTCATTTTCTTAAAATCATTAGTAAGTAAATAATGATTAAAACTCATATTTTCTTAAAAAACAGTTTGATTAATTTAAATTTAATTCCAGATTTAATGATCCAGATCTTACTTTAATTGCTTTAATTACTTTTTCAGGAATTAGGCCTCTACTACCACACTGATACTGAATGTTACTATTACTATTCAGATGAACAAAAGTCATTTGTTTTCCATTCATATCCAGACAGAAGTCTTCAAACACGAAGTGGACCTGATAGTGCAATAAGGAGACCTAAAAAACATAAAAGGGTAATGATTTCAAAAATACAGAGTAAAATCTCTATTATAGTTATACAAGTTAAGGTTTTGGCTGTTGTAATTTACTTTGACGACCTGTGTAATGGTGTCACTCTGCCATTTGAAGAGTCCTGAGTTCGATTCCCGGTGGGAGAGAAATTTGAATGATGAATTTATATTTCTGTTCCTGGTCTGGGTGTTTGTGTAACCGCCTTTATGTATGTGTCCATCGCACCCACGACACAGTGAATCCTAGTGCGTGGCTGTGAGTATGAAGAGTTATTTAATTGTACACCCAGTATGAAAATAATCAGCAGTCAATCATATTTTTTGTTTCAGGCGAAGAAATCAGATGACATTGAAAAACTCTCGAAAACCTTCTCTCAGGTTTCACTCCGAGGCTCATCCGCCTTAGGTAAATAAAATGATCAAAAGTACCTCCAACGTACCAACGTTCCCAATGTTATATTACAGGATGAAGACAGCACGGAAGCAAGCAAATCCAAGCGAAAGAGGATGTCAAGGCGCATGAAGACCAATAAAGCAAAACTTAATGACACAAATAACAAAGAAACAGAAACTGTAAATAAAAGCAATGAGAAGGAAGTTAATGATGAAAATATTGATGACAACCAAAACGCAGAAGTAGAAAAAGAAGAAGTACAAGAGAAAGAAGACAACTCCATAAAAGCAGAGTTAGAAGATGGAGAATGCAGTGATTCTGATGACGAAGAATCAGATAGTTCTATGGATGGATCAGACATCAGCACATCTACTGCTAGTGAAGATGGTAAATTAAAGAATTTAAAAGAGAACTATTAAGTTCTGTATAATATTATTAAAATTAATCTATTTAAAAAAGATGTGAATCGTAAAACTCATGTGAATCGTTTTTAATTTAATACAAGAGACAGGCATTTTTCAAAATAGTGACTAGATAATTTCATAGGCTGTCACAGGCAAGCGAGAGCGATGGGCGGTGTATGGAGACAACTTTTATTTGCTTTTTGTTTCTTCAGAATTCTCTCGTTTTTACGTTAAATCGTTCCCATATATTATATCATATAATGTGGGGATTAATAAATCGTTATAGCTATACAGCATAAATTTGGATATTTTAGCTGCTGCTTGCTTTATTTACATTAATTACTAGATTGCGGTAAAAATACGTATTAAATTATTGAATAAGTAAGGAGGGTAATAGGCAGAGCCTTAGTCTGTTGTAGCAAATGTTGATCAAAGCACTCGATTTTTTATTTGAGTGTTTAGTGCATAATTGTTGTCGTGTTCTTCATAATTACTTGTTTCAAGACTTATTACCTAAGCCTTATTTTCAGTCATAATATATTATTAAATAGTTGCTTTGCTGCTCTTAAAGGCTAAGATTGTCGTCTTATTACACTCTACGTTATTCGTGTTACTACACTTTTTACTTAAAAGTTTAGTGTTGTCCAGATGAACTGCACAAAATATCGTATTTGAACCTAGTGAATTGTTCCATTATGTTAAAAAATACACGTATTGAGACAGCGTTATTGTGGAATGTAAAGTTAGTTTTTTTTTCACAGAATCCGTGGCAAGGCGTCACCCTCCCTGCATGCGAATCGTTGTTCGTGAAACGAATCTACCGAAGCTGAAAGTTGGCAATCTCTTCCTGGTCACTAAGGATGGTGGCACCATTGGCCGAGAGGGTGAACATCACGCCATAATGCTCAAGGATTTTAATGTTTCGAGGGTGAGTTGTTTTAATTTTTTTATTTATATTTATTATATTAAAAAATAATTATAGTGACACTAATAACGGGTGAGAATAGAAAATTTGTGTTATTTATACATTTTGATATAGACATATTCTGTGCTTTATATACAGTATATTTATTTAGTGAAACACAGCTTTTTTAATTAATTATTAATTAATTGATTTACCTTTGCATCACTAGTAAACATAAGTTGAATAGGCAAATAAATCAATTAAAACACTTCTTAAATCTTATTTGTCCATGCATTAATAATAACATTACAATGCAGAACTAAGTGTTTTAATTTTTAAAAACCCATCTATTGATGTTGGCATTACAAAATAACATTACCTATGCATTGGTTATTTTACAATTATCATGACTCTCCTAAAAACTGTTCCACAGAACCATCTGGATATTAAATTCGACAATAATAAGCAGATTTACACGGCGGTTGACCTGGGATCCAAGAATGGCACCATCCTCAACGGAGTTCGTATGTCAGATAGCCAAGAAATCAGTCAACCTATGGAGGTAAAAAAATCAATTTTTTTAAAGTTATGGAATCAATTATGAGTCCATCCGGCAGTTCTATTCAAGTTGTTTAATCAAACAAACATAAATAATATAAGTAGTGCATTCTGTTAAAGATTTACATTAGAAATGTTTACCTTATTATTACATATATTTTTGAGGCTAGATACAGAACTTACTTTATACTTGATTTAAAAATCCGGGGAGCGCTGCGATGTATCGATTTAATAATTTTAATATGACTATTAAAACAACTAGCATTATTTATTTACTTATTTTTTGTTACACCTGTAACAAAGTGTAATAATACATATTATTATATTATAGACTAGGTGTGTCACGCGGTTTCACCCGCTTTAAGAATTGTGACGTAACGCTTGATAGCCTATATATAACCTTCCTCATTAATGTAGCTATCAAACACAAAACGAATTTTTTAAATCCGACTTGTAGT
>DWQK01002826.1:0-12467 GCA_018231225.1 Noctuana stator | reverse complement strand
TTTGACGTTCATCCAGTGTATACGTGTACCTTATGATGAATAAAAAATTTTGAATTTGAATTTGAATTTGAATTTGAATATACTCGTACCTATTATTAGATACTTATATTAAATCTTGGGTTGGCGATGAAAAGGAGGAGGTTTTCAATTCGACAGATTTTTTAAAATGTTTGTTACCACATAACGTTTGACAGAGTAAACGGATTTTGATGATTCTATTTTTATTTGAAAACTGATGCTTTCCGGGTGATCCCATTTCAATTTGGTCCAGTTCCGACCATGGCATCTATGAGAAAACCATATAAGTCTTCAATTTGCAAATTTGCATTAAGTGTGCGACAATTTTGAATTGGCTTGTTTTCGTAACGCGAGTTATAATTATGTTATCGTTAATTTTATTATTGTTTATGACTAGCTTACTTCTTGTTGCTTTCTTACAGTAGCACATTGGTACGAGTGGTTTCCTTCTAATTTTAATAAATTTGCTCATTCAGGAATATGTGTTGCGGTGCTGTTCATTATGATATGCGGAGCTTTGGAGCCCAGCGTCACAAATGGCGTGTACTATCTAACGTTCTTGGGTATAGCGGCAGCGTGGGCATGGGGTAGGACTCTAGGTCGCCGATTTTCAATGGTCTGCCGCTGTCTCATGGTATTCATGAGTGTTCACGTCACGGCCATGCTATGTTCCCAAACTATTTACGTAGCCTCTGAGTTTCCACTTGAGGAAAACATTGTCAGGTTAGTAAAACATTCCGATATCAATGCCTTTTAAAATAGATATTATTTTAGTGTAACTTTTAGTAAGCAACAAGCTGATTGTAACATAAGAGCCGAGGTGATGGAAATAAATTTTGTTTATAAAATTATTATCAATATTTTTGTGCATTTTTGTTTCTTTTTTTAACAATTATTATAATTTATTAAAGAAATAATCATGTTTCCTTGCATAGTTATACTATTAGGTATGAGACCAGTATGATTACAATTGTGTTTTTAAAAACCGTGATAAACCTAATTTAAGTTTAATTCTTGTTTAAAGTACTTATGCTTAATTTATTATATTATATACTAGCTGTGTTTCAACCGCGTTAAGAATTGTAACGTAACGCTTAGCCTATAGCCTTCCTCGATAAATGGCATCCCACAGGAACATTTTGTCTAGATAATTTTCTCTATGTGTGTGCTAAATTTCATGGAAATCGGTTCAGCAGTTTTTGCGTGAAAGAGTAACAAACAAACAAACATACCAACTTTCGCATTTATAATATTAGTAGAATTGTTATAAATATATTTCTGTGTCGGAAATTATATAAAGAATTAAGTATTACTATGAATCATCAACATTATAATTTGTTAATTTTTAAATTTTAGATACATGGGGATGATGCAGTTAATAGTTTTTGACGACACTCAAATGAATTACAACCGGAATGAAATAATAACTTTATTTGTTATCCTAGTCACATATTGTTTGCTTGCATTGGTCACCGCTGATGTGGGAAAGAAGAATGTAAGTTTAATGTAATATATAAAATTCTCGTGTACCAAACTCCTCTAAACGGCTTGATTTCATTAGAATCGCTAATGAAACTTTGTATGTTCATTAGGTCTGAGAATAGGATAGGGTGGTCCACCCCAAAATATTTTTTTGGACAATTTTATTATTAATTCTTAAGATTTCACATGTAGGTAAACACTTATAACCTTAAATTTTCACTCTTCTATCACCAACCCTTAATTTTTAATCACGATTTTAATATTTTTGTTTGAATGTAATAATTATTATATGGCAGAACAAAATTTGCCAGGTCAGCTAGTTTACTATAAAAATTTCCAAGTTAAGGTGAATATTGTCTAGATTTAACATTAACAGGTAAATCCAGTGCCACGAAGAGGATTCCTGACCAGATCTATCCACCGACTGACACTTCGACTAAAAGATAAAGTCACCTCTACGTTTATAGGTACCTATTTATAGATAATATTATAGATATTATATTACAAGGAAAGTGAGAAGTAATAATTGCTTTATAATTAGGTACCACTTATTATTTTATGAGAAATAAATATTATTTCTAAATGCTTATAAATCACTCCCACTTTCTTACGATTTCTTTATTCTATCCTATCTACGAGTATATCCACATGAATTTTTAAACTTTGTATTGCAGGAAAGATGAGAAACACCGTTAAATACGATAAATATGAGTTTCTGGAATGTGCTCTCGAAATATACAACTACATTGTCAGGTGAAAATATATTCTTTATACAAATTACCACTTCCTTACTGAAGTACGTTAATTTTATAACTACAAATACGAAATAATTTCTTGATAACTGAAAGTACATAGATACCTACACTGAACTTAGGTGAGTACCTTGTATTACAAGGCCTGGATGCCTAAGGGTCTGGGCCTCTAGTCTGATATTTTTGCTACTCCACAATTAGGGTTCTCAATTATTGCGTTGAAATGCTGACAATGTCATAAATCAACTTTTCTTACATATTATTATATGATGTGCCCCAGATAAAGTTGCTTCCGTTTATGGATTGCGTTGAAATGGGGACTAGTACCCCACCAGTAATGCCATATTTCGCGATTGTCGAAAAACGATTACTATTAATAGCACAAGTTTAGTTAACAATAATTTTTAAATATTTAATGAAAATGTTGGTTTATGACATTGTCAGAAATCAACAATTCTTCCACATAATTACATGATGTGCCCCAGATAAAGTTGCTACCGAATACCGATTATGGATTGATATTATTTTCAGTTCTTATTGTTGTTTGCGTTTTCAGATCATTCTATGTGTGCATTATAGTTATGATGTGGTGGAGTATACAGTACCCTTCGTGGGTCGGATTTGTGCTGTTGATGTGGGCTAACATTATGTGGCTGTTTCGGCACAATCGAGTCTTTATGTCAAAGACAACTCCGTTGCTGGTCTGTTTTTCTATGATGATGCTAGTTGCTCAGTACGTTTATGCAATGAAATTAAATGACGACGAACTACCAAGATATTTTTTCGATAATGTACGTAGGTATTCGGTTTCTCTTTACCCGACTGCGGCAAAAGCCAAATTGAGGGTTAATTAATTACAATATCTTGTCTAGTCTTGTATGAGTAGGTACTATAGCAAATTTCAGGTGCAGGTTTTAAAAAAGCTTTTAAAATGTTCTGCGATTCTGCGACTATCCTGCAACTTAGTAATACATATCGTTATATTTACTTCTGACACTGTAACAATTATTGAACTTTTTCTAATAAATTTATTTTCATTTGTCGTTCATTAGTTTTCATTAGTAGTCCATGTTGCGTCCGTAGCAAACATGACTCAAACCAAAACTTTAACGATAAAAGTGTAAAACGATATTGAATATTTATTTCAGAAAATAAAGTTGGTAGACTTTGGAATAGCGAGAGAAAGGAAGTCATCCATTACCCTTATCGCGCAGTCTGTGTTTACTTGTGTATTTTGTATAGCCCAAAGGCAAAAAAAAACTTGTGAAACAGAGAAGCAAGGTTTGAATGGTGGGTATTACTACAACTGTAGTATTTCCTAGTTCTTTGTAAGAAGTGCTGAGTAAATTCTGAATGCTAACCTAACCCCTATCCATGATATACTCGTACCCATACAAAATTTTTAAAGGCTCTGGACATATTATGGACATCAGCGTAACCAGCCATGGGCTCAGGGTAGGGAGTATAAAATAATATGTAACTAGCAAAAATAAAACCATAAATGTGTCTCTAACTTCAGCTGTTTGGGATGTATTGAGTGTGAACTTTCTTACCGTTGTTAAGTGTTGTAATTAGTAAAATAGGTAATTAAATAAATAGGTAATAAGTTTTTTAAGTTTGATTAGGTACCTTCAAACATTTATTCGGAAATAGACGTTAGGAAATACTCTGCAATCTTAATTTCTTTACAGGATACCAGTCGGTGATGTTTCGCAGAGGGGTAGTGAAGCTGCATACACTTTGCGTTCGGGTTTGGATCTATCTGGTGGCAGGCATGATGTTCTCCATCTCTTTTTATGACGACGACATTACGGTCTTCGATGTAGTTTATTTACTTCTCTCTCTCTCATTTGTTGTCCTGTACCAGGTTAATATCATTTAATCTATTTATATTTATTCGGCGCGCGGAACTCGTGCCTGTTCTAACACGATGGTCGAGATATTGGAAATGTTTAGTTATTTCAATAATGTTTCAGATCAGCTTTAACTTGTGGCTGCGCCTTCTGTACCCATTCTGGATTTTAGTGATAGTATATGCTAAGGTGCATCTAATAATAATTTACTCATACCAGCTAATAGGCTCAGTTTTTGACATGATAACAAATGGGTAAGTAAATAGTCTTTTCATTGATTTCTAGTTTAGTTTAGTTTACCAAGTTCATGATCGGCATCACTCCTGAACCTGAAATAATATATTTTATGGAGCCTGTTCTACTGTCCTCATAATCCGCTCTGAAGTTGCGAGTCTTGTGTTTCGGTTTGAAAATTTCTAGCTTATCGGTAAACTTAGTGTGAAATTTACTACCTAATTAATTTTTTTATTCTCCCTTTTCCCCTTCGTCTTCTTTTCCATATATATTATTTTCTAATTTTCATGCATTGTTTTTCATTTTCTACCTATATCCAAAATTTGAAGTCTGTGGCGCATCAGGCAATAAGTTAAATGGGTTAAAATTAATTACAAACTCCATTCAAACATATCAAAACGAGTGAATAAAAACGTACTTAGATTTTGTAATCCAAAAATAAGTTATAACTTTAATCGTAATCGTAATTGGTTCTCGAGTCCACAAGAGACACAGTTTCATATTTTTATCATTAAAAATAGCAATAACATACAACTTGGAATTCCAGGGAAAGAGTTACTGGATTAGAGGCTTATAAGGAAAGGTCAGATTTGATCTACAATTTGCTGATTCCAACCAGTTTAATCTTTGTCACGGTCTTACAAGTTCAACTCTTCCACAAGGATTACGTAGAATGGTTGAAGCCACAAAACATGTAAGTTTTAAAAAATCTTAAATTCAAATACAATGTAGCTACATAAAAACATTCATAGAAACGTTATAAAGTAAAATTATTACAGAAAGCTCAATCAGCAACAAGAAACTTCCATCCAGATCAAAGACGATAATATTCAAAAGGTATGCTATTAATTACTCGTAATGTTACCATCCACTTGATAAATATTTTACTATGTTTCAATTTAGGATTATTTAATTGAAATTTTTAGAATTGATATTTTGTTGAAAATTTGAGCATTAATGCCATATTAATTTTAATTAGTAAGACAAAAATTTTGTTTACCAAATTGATAGTACAGATATTGTGTGTAAATTAATTTTAGCTATTTGATTGACTGTTTCTTCAATGTGATTTATTTTAGTTTCATTTTGAATTATAGGGCTATATGAAGGTGTGACTTGCTTTTAGTTTTATTTAGAAGTAACTAGTAAAACTATTGATGTATTGCCACTAGGAACCAACAAATGTAACGGATGATAAAAATAAATCGAGCGATGGTAAAATAGAGGAAATGGATATTACTGATAAAACAAATGAGAAAGAACTAGACATTGCTTATGAGTTAGAAGAAATGAAATCCAATACTACAAGCGTCACGGCAAGCACATCAGTCCTAACTGAAGGGTACATTTTTAATAATAAAAAAATGGATAAAGAATGTATTTAAAGTTACGGTGTAAATATTTACGTACATAAACCATGACGCAATACTAAAGTTGTTTAAATCTAGAACTGTCTTGAATTAAGTAAATAAGATGAACTATTAATGTTGATTTGCCATTTCGACTTTTCAGGAATTCCAGTGAGAAAGACAATACGCCAGACTTCATAGAATGCGAAACTGTTCATAAGAGGCCAGAAATTAATACCTGGCGTCGAATAGTTCAAAAATATCAAGACTACATTTTCATTTTGCTGGACATGTATCTCGCAACGATTATCTTCTTCGCAATCATGTGCATTTGCCTTCTCGACGTAAATATTTACATATAAATTAATTGTTATTCATTCTAATATCAATATTATTAAATTGTACTGTCACTTTGCAATCGCCCAAGAATACTTAAATGTTCTTTTTATGTTCTTTTCCCGGCTTAAGGCCTACTGCGTCGGGGATGTTAAATCTTTCTTCATCGCTAATATCTATTCTCTTCTATCTCTCCTCTTTCATGTCGCTCTCTTCCACGACAAGCTGCCGCTTCTTGATTTTGCACCGTACCTTGAACATTTTTCTATTAATTAGCGGCAAGTGTTTTATCTATTTCAAAAGTTTCTCTCACTCTAGGCGCTTACTGCTTTAGCTTTACAGTAGCTACTGTATTTTAGTCAGATGAAGTTGTTTGTTTAAGCAAGCGATAGGTTAACATAGCTTAACAGCAGAATCAAACATTTTCAGATTTCCTTCCTTCATCTACCGTTAATGATTATAGTGTCCCTGGCTCTATTGCTGAATAAGAAAAATCAACGGTACTGCTTAATCTTCATTTCCTTCCTCATAAGTGTATTTCTGATCGTAAAGATTAGCCATCAAATAAATTTTTGGCGAGCGGTCTATGAAAAATATATACAAAACGTAAGTATAAAGCACATCGTAATTTATAATGACAGTAACGATTGCTAATGTGTAATACTATGTTCAATACTATAATTATAATTTGATAGTTCATTATCTTGTACATAACTAATAATTTACCGCATTTACTCGTAATTTCAAATCGATACAGTAGACTTAAATTCAGAAATATTTTGCTATGGATAATCGTAGCCCAGAAATGATGTAATTAGATATGTAAATGCTAAAAATAGCTGATATTTGGCGCTATATTAAATTAAATATTTCTATAAATGGCTTATAAAAATATACACAATTTATTTATGTGTTTAAATGCAATTTGTAATAGTAAATGCTAAATAATCTCAAAATATTTAACTGAACTTTTCACTCAGTTGGGTTTTCGTTGATTTTTTTAATATCTAACGTATTTAGTATGTAGGTAGTTTGGTAGTTTTAATAGTATGCTATTTTCAGATCCCAAATCTAGACAACGATATCTTCGATATCAGCAAATTAAAATTAAATGATTTTTCGAATTGCACACTCGAAAACAGATTTAAGAACTACGAATCTATACGAGGGTCTGATACTGATAACAAAATAAATCCAAAACCTAATATTACTTATCCATCAGAAAATAGCAAAAATATATCAAATCGTTTCGGATTAATTGGATTGTCGGAAGTTTCAGGAAACTTACAATATTTCCATATGCTTCAGTACTATATTGGATTAATATTTCTAATCACTTTACATGCATTTGTCGCACATAGGCAAAAAGAACTGAGGTAAAGTACCTATAATGTAATATAAAATTAAAACATACACATTTTTAGTTACATTAATGTTCATCAAATTTCAGGAAAACATTGAGACTATTTTCAGATTGTGGAAGATTTGTATCTTTTAATATCACCCGAGAAGATGCCGATACAGGCGTGATCAATTGCTTAAAATATTTCCTGACTTACGGATTTTATAAGTTTGGAGTAGAGGTAAAACCACGTTATTAAATAGAAATGTTTTAGTTTGCCATGGATGTCTATCTCTTTTTATGTCCAGCATACTCCACCACTCTGCTCTAATAAGGATTGGTGGAAATACGTGGAAATAGTGGCCAACCCGGATGTTGTCAAACCGCCCAAAGGGTCTCCGATTAGGTTTTCACGACTGTTATCTGTCGATAACAGCGGGGACCGACGGCTTAACGTGCCCTCCGAAGCACGGAAACGCGCATGAAGGCCACTAGCGGTCACCCATCCGAGTACCGGCCGCGCCCGACGTTGCTTAACAGTGAGATCATTTGCGATCTACACTACCAGCGGGGCTATGTGCACTTCATTTGAGAATTTGGATATAAATTTAAAAATTAGGTAACAATTATCTTATAAGGATCTATGATAATTAAATAATAATAATTCAATTAATTTCACAGATAAATCTCATATGCATAGCTATAGTCATAGGACACAGGATGGACATATGTACTATATGGTATATAACTTGGCTCGTGGTTTTGGTATCTACTAAAAGGAAGCTAAAAGCAAAATTGTGGCTGGTATTCACCATGTCTGTATTAATTTTAGTACTAGTTCAGTACATAATAGTATTGAGGTTACTACCAATAATACTTCGTTTCGATTGGTTTGAAGTGTTATGGACTGGAAGTCATTTGGTAAGTTTATTTTATTTTCTAAGACTTAAACTTCTGTTAAATGGTACTTGTAACAACCAATGTCTGTTGTTACAACGAAATGTACTGAACTGTATCACTTCTTTGAAGTTTCACCCTCAATTTTCCATATATTACAATATAGTTATAGTACCTTTAATAATAGCTGAAAAGTTATTCAAGATCTGTCCATCATTTTCGGAGCCTATTTGCGTCAAAATGCACATAGGTATAATGTGAGAAAAGAGAAAAAAGCGTTCAACACACATTGTTTGATTTTATACTTCCTTGCAAAAAAAAAACAATAAAAAAATATATTTAAAAAAAGAATTCTGTAGTAGGAGTATCTTTGTGCATTATCATTTTTAATTTTATCTTTTTTTTTTCTTTATATATGCGATACAAAGGATATATTATATATTGTATTGTTATTAAAATAACGGTATCTAATAAATAAACTTGAAAAATTTTGAATAGGGAACAGCACTGAGACAGAACTGGTTATTTGTGTCAACTAATTACATAATTGAGGCGGATAGCAGCAGGATGTATTACGACTGCGCATTGCTTATACTCTCCACTATTCAGCTACGGGTATTTAAAGAAGAGCACAATCTAAAAGAGTCACACCCTGGAGGAAGTAATCATCTGCCTATAAGTGAAGAGTGGGAAAATAAAATGTTTTATAACCCTATCAAGGATTTTCTGTGCTGTGATGAGTATGTGAATCTTTATCTACTTATACATATGAAATCTTTTGTCCAGTGGGCTTAATACGAGTTTTGACAGTTAAGAAAACACGATCGAGCTGACTATCACGCCATACATTGCCAGTCTTGTACAGTACAAAGTTGCATTTCAATAAGAAAACGAGCAATGAACACGGAACACTTTTAGTTCTCTCCGCACACGCTAGGGGCGCTGCTAATAGATGTATGGGCCAAACCGAAACCAAATCTACATAGTTCACAGTAAACTGTTGAAAACTCGTACCAGGCCCTCAGAACGACTGATCAACGCACAGTTCAAACGGCTTATCCTTGCCCTGAAACTCTGATAAAAAAGAATTATCTGAAATTCTATTCCTAAGGGAGTGAGGGGTGGAGGGGGGCAAAGTTTGTATGGAACAACGTGATTCGTTGGTTTAATTAATTATTAAAACTACGCAGACGAAGTCGTGGGGATAAGCTAGTATACTAATATAAGTATATAGAATTTTGTTTTTATTAAAACCACGTTTTTCTTTTAATTTTTCTTTAGACTGTTGAATTAACATTGACATAATATATTTGTACTAAAACTTAAATTAAACGTTATTCATTTTCAGTTCTTTATTGGACAAATTGAAATGCGCGCTCTTCATTAACACGCCGAATATAAGTGTAGCCTTCGTAGTCGTCGCAGCCATTAATGACGTCAATTGCTTTAGTATCGGATATTTTGTTGGCTCATTTATCTTTTTTTGGCATGGCAACAATATTTTCCTCCGCCCGAAAAATACGCTTTTGCATTGGTTTGTATATTTTATTTATTTTCGGTAGTAAAAACTGTTTCAATAAATAAAGAAATAACGTTAGTTATGTTAGTAAATTCATCCTACTAATACCTATTATAACGCGAGAATTTGTGTGGATGGATGTTTGTTACTCTTTCACGTAAAAACTACGGAATAGATTTTAATGACACTTAACAATCACAATTATAGCTTATACATCACGGGGCTTAGTTCTATCGATCGAACTATCGACATATCATGCTATACATATACATTGCCAACCTCGTACAGAACAAAGTTGCATTTCTATAAGAAAACGAGCAATGAACTCGGTCCACTTTTAGTTCTCCATGTATTCTAGTAGATGTATGGATGGGCCAAACCGAAACCAAATCTCCACCAATCCGCATTGGAGTAGCGTGGTGGAGTCCGCTCCAAGCCTTCCCCGATTATGAGGAGAGACCCGTGCCCAGCATTGGGACATAAAAAAGTATTTTCTCTATTTCAGGTGGTCTCGAATGCTATACTATACTGTTTTTGTACTAGCCGTAAAAGTACTTATGAGGATTCCGGCCTGTGTTTATAGTGATGGTATTGCTGATTTTGAAAAGAATCATTTCAGTATAAATCATTTATTTGGAATTAATTGTTTAGATGCATACAGACTAATTTCAGAGGATCTCAAGGTAAGTATTATTAAATACTATGTAACCCATGTGAGTATTATGTGAAGCGCGCATAGCCCCGCTGGTAGTGTGGATCGCAAGTGATTACATTGTTAAGCAACGTCGAGCGCGGCCGGTACTCTGATAAGTCACCGCTAGTGGCTTTCATGCACACTTCAGTGCTTTGCAGTGGTAACCCTACTTTACCCATATCTCGTACTAGCTATGCTCCGCGATTTCACCCGCGTAAAGAATTGTAACGTAATGCTTGATAGCTTATAACCTTCCTGATGAACGTAGCTATCATACACAAAAAGAATTTTTGAAGAATTTTTTCCAGAGATTAGCGCGTTCAAACAAACAAACAAACGCTTTATATTTTAGTATAGATATAGATGTGAAACTCTGTATTTACTTGTTCTCAGCGCGTGTTATGCCACCAAAGCTGCAAAGACAACCTAAATGACGAGGCAGTGGTCAACTTGTGCCCGAGTGACAATGAACAGGTGAAAAGTTTATTTTTTATCTCTGACGCGAAAAGTTATGTGTTTGAAATGCGTATCTATATATCTGTGTGTCTGTTCTCAATTTAAATACCATCAGCTATATTCTCAATGACGAGAAGTACCTATTATGAAAACAACTTTTATTACGATTTATACTAAATGTTGTATTATGCCACTTCAATTATGTAAAACGTAGGAGACTTGAAGTGATACGGAGATTTCTGGACGTTATCCTCTGTCTGGACACACATACACACATACACACACACACACACGCACACATGCGCGCGCACACACACACACGCACAGACATTTATTAAATTTTAACTAACACCCACATTTATTTAAAATTAAATTGTAAAGTATTGTAAGTATTAGAAGAGCAGTGTCTTCTAACACAGGCACAATGTGCTTAAAAGAAGGTACTATTTGTTTACGAAAATAAAGATTATTATTATTATTATTATTATCCTTCTCCTTGCAATCATGGGGTCCGGTTACTTCATCGGGTAACTGGTAACATGAAACTGAATTTTAAAGGAGTACCTAAAGTTAAGTGCATTAAAACCTACTGATACGCGTCCGCGAATCAGGCGAATATGACTACTAGCTGTGCCTTGCGGATTCATTCGCTTTGATAGTCTCAACCTTCCTCATGAAGCAATACAAAAACAATTTTCAAATCCGACTTGTAGTTCCAGAGATTAGCGCGTTCAAACAAACTCTTCAGCTTTATATTATTAGTATAGATATATATGAAATTTCGCGTTACGAAAAAAAATAGTTACTCGTAAATGTTATCGCGCACATACTTCACCAATACGCATTGGAGCAGCGTGGTGGAGTGTGCTCCAGGCCTTCCCCGGTTGTGGGAAGAGAGCCGTGCTCAGCAGTGGGACATAAAAAGGTTTGAAGGCAAGGCGCACATACTTTATATTAAGACTTATAGGTATGGTTTTCTCATGGATGCCGTAGTCAGAATTGAATCAAATTAAAATGAGACCAAAAGGGAAGCATCAGCTTTCAAACAAAAAAAAAGGCATCCAAATCCCTTCACCCAGTCCTAAGTGATGACGTAACAAACATAAAAAAATACAGTCGAATTGAGAAGTCGGTTAAAAAGTAGATTGGCTTAGATTATGTACTCGTATGTACCTAATAACATTTTTCACTTCCCAGTGATGCCTATTATACCTATTAGTAATGGCTATTAGTGTTAAAACGTTTTATCGGTATTGATATAAAAAATATTTTTCCAGAGTTTAAGCCTTGGAGTGACAGATAACATCTATCCATTTGGAGAGGTGATATGTTTTGCATTCCTGTTGCTGCAGCGCAGAATGTTCCATAGTTACTACTACCACAGACTTGTTGATGATTTCAAGGCAACGTTCGCGGTAGCTCCCAGGTATTCTTAAAAGTATTCTGTATTTTATCGTTAAACTAGCGACCCGCCCCGGCTTCGCACGGGTGCAATGCTGATACTTAATACACTACAAAAAAATCTGTGAACATTT
>DWQK01002825.1:0-12468 GCA_018231225.1 Noctuana stator | reverse complement strand
TGTAGGTGGTCCATACGTTTAAGATTGCGTGTTCACAGCTATCTAACAGTTCTGGCACTTAAACCAGTTGATCGGCCCAATGAACCATTGTCGAAGTAAGTATGGGCATCTGTATGAAAAAAAGCACATAATATACTGTCGAATTGAGAACAGTCCTGCTTTTTGAAGTCGATGTAATAAAAAGTAACGTTACAGTATTTTAATAAACACACTTAAGTTGAAATTATCGATGAAATCTCGAGTTTCACAACGAGACCAAAATTATAATTGTCATAACTCAAAGTAGCATGCTTAAATCATTAATATATGTAACTATTAACATAGTTGCAGTTAAACTATGACCATATTAAACTTAATCTTCATTAGTCTTAACCGCTAATGAGGTATTTATAAAAGCAAACGGTTTAATCAACAAGGAAGTGCAGTGTAGGCCTCGCTGCTGGCGGGATTGGGTTCGCGTGGCGCGACGCACGATGCAAGCCTGTACTACCGCCTCATATCATGTGTCCTGTCACTTTAATAGCCATACTTTGTTTACTTACCAACTTGTTTTGATTGTTTTATACATTCTTTAACAGAGTTGATCTAATAAAAAACAGATTAATGAAGTAACGAGAATAGCTTAGATTAGCTAATAAAGCTAAGTCAATTCTAAATTCAATAAGTGTTAAACTTTTAACTATACATAAATTGGCACTGTAACGGCTAAATTTTAAATGATCGCAATAGAGCTAGGTGAAAGGCTGGCAACATTATCGGCGACGGAACGGACGGAAGTATCACAAGAATGCTTCGGATAAAGCACCTTACTTTCCAAAATCCACACGCCACCGACTTTCCACGCCGATGTTATCTCGTAAAAATGAGATTTAGACGAGACGAGAGCAAATGCGTGGCATTTCAAGTAATTAAGCGATTTTAATTATTCCGCGCCGCGCAACGGAACGTCCAAGATCATGCCGCCATGACTACTACTGTTCTAGATTTGAAAATTTTGATTCTGTACTTGCTGTACATTCTAATCTTTTCATGTCATTTGAACGGCTCGATAACTATTATATAAATCTTCTCATTTACATAATGATCTCATTTAAATGTTTTCAATGTTATAATATGCCCTAAAGACCTTGAATCTTTGACATGTAAATAATAATTTGTCTCTTCTTAAAACTCTTTAAATTGTAGAATTGCTGTTTGAAACAATATTATTTATAAATTGCAAATATTAAAAGAACGAAAAATCTTCGTGTATTTAAGATCTTACTTATCAGAAAAGTACTGTTATATATGATGGTTATATGTTTTTGTAGATATAATGCGTTTTTTTCTATATTGCTAAGTTAACCGCCGGTCAGAGTTATGATTGACTTATCTGTTTATTTCGATTTGCATATTTATAATCTTATCTTCAACAGCTTGTCGGGCGAAAATGGATACGCTTATTAGTGTTTCGAGAGGCTTTCCTTTCGCTGTCGGCGCTGTTAGCATTATTGCCGCTATCTCTGTTTGTATTCTGATAATTCACAATATTGACAACATCCATGGCTATTGCATGGTTATGGAATATGGACATTGGTCATCTTAGTTAGGTCATCTTAGTCATCCTTAATTAGGCATCACTATACATTGACGTGGAATTTTGTTTGTGACTAAAGAAATAAAAATTGTTAGAAAGAGATACCTATAGAATAAATCGCCTAAAAAATAACGCTTGGAAACAGTGTATTTTTATATTTCAACACTTGCAGCTTTGCAAAAAGTTAAAGGTGAAACTTTCGTGTCAAAATGAAAAGACAAGCTAGATCTAAAGAAAAGCTGCGTCAGAGTGAAAGGTATTGAATTCTGCAGTCCAAGTAAACTTTCCGACTTGAGCAAGTATGAATTTCTCGATATTTGCGTCTTACAATGAGCATTCCAATTTACGTTGCAAGTCGCACAGATCATAATAGTTTGCTTTCAAATCAATTGAAAGCGTTGCTAACTAAGTACGAGTTACTTTATATTGCAATATAGGTAGGTACAATTCGATTATTGATTTTTCTTATTCCAAGCAACAACTGTAACAATAACGCGACAGCATTCGGTTTGGAAGATGTTACCTTGACGGGCAAACATCCGGCGATTGTTACCGACGACTGGTGATACGGGTCTGTGAATCCACTTACTTCCTCTGCGGTTGGCTATATCTTTGAAATGTTTACCACCATCTTCATTTCCATACCTGTCAGAATACCCAGAATAGGTACTAGCGATACCGTCAATTACATCGTCAAGAACATAATCGGTTTTAAAAAGGTAACCAAATTGATTGAACGATTTTGACATAGCGTTTAACCTAGGTGCTTCTGCTTTTTTCTGATTCTAAACTAATCTAAATCTAATTATATGTAGATTATTGAGTTATGAGTGTAGGTTCTCGTACGTTGCGAGTACAAACGTAGACAGGCAGATTGAAATCTGCAATGCGTCGAATATTACCGCCATTGCGGATCGGGATACCGCAGCCTGGCCGGCTCGGGAAGTTGGACAGAAATGTGAAGTATGGAATAGAAAAATTGCATTATCACATAATGCATTTTTATTGTGCTCGTATTAGATATATTTGACGTTCATCTTTGAATAAATTTACTTGTTTTTGATAAGGAATATATAGGGCTACCTACTTTACCTTATTTACATTCTCTTATACACTAACTAAATACAAATTTATAAAACGCAATAATGACGGCTGTTATACATGATTTGTTAATTGTTCAATTCTTTATGGTCACGCATATTTTCTATACACAAGAGCCTATCCTCGTTGAAGTACGAGGCACGGATGGCATATGAAAGCAGAAACTTGCTGAGCTGTTCTGTGGGTTCTCAGTAAATGTCTTATTGAAAGGGAGCAAGGTTTACTTTTGTAGTCAGGAACGTCTTTTCAAGCATAGCTCTTGAATTATTTACACAGGTGACGACGCTCGTCTGTTCGTGATCTGAATTAATTTGCCGTAAGTGCGAGGAGAGTTAAGGTTTATTTTTAATACCTGTTTATTTTTAATACCTACCTTTAAGACATGCTCTGTAGATCTTTTACGACGACTAACTGCCTGTAATGCGTCACTGTGGTCACAATCACTATCATAGTCATTTTGTATTTTATTAGGCATCTAAAACCGATTGATGTTTTTTTTATATATTTTCTTTTTAAAAAACTTGTATTTCTAACAAAATTTATTGGACTTTCTAAATACAACATTTTCTGCTTTGAGATAAGTTTGTAAAATAATTTACGCAATCTCTTATGAAACTACTGTACCTAACTGTGTTTTCATCTAAATATAAGTCAAAACATGGGTCAATTATTTTTGCCTTATCGATTGTAACTATAACTTCTTATGTATCTATTACTTAAAAGCTGAACGATAAACTATTAAAAGGCAAACGGACCGTAATTGACAATATAGTTATTATATCTCTTGAAGCCGAGGTAGATGGTTTTTAAAATATTTTGTATAGTTATCTTGCTTAGGTAAATTGCAAAAGAAAAACTTTTACAGTGAAAAAGGCAAATATAAAGAATGACTTTGGAGTTTGCACGATGTTTACATGTCTAGAACGATTTACAAGGTAAAAAAATAAAATAAAATAAAAAGGACTCTGAAATCGTCCACACTGATTGGCGTGTTTAATTTTAGAACGTGCATAGCGTCGCGTTGTGGACTGGGACTGGGATTATGGTGTGGTTTTCCTTTTGTAGATTCCGGAGAGCAGACTGTTGTGATCGAAGTACCTACCTACGTAATTGAATCGATGTGACATTTTATTTTACTAAATTTATATTTATACGTCATTACAATAGCTCGTTATGATGAAATAAAAGCTAATGGAGTAGACACCTTTCTAATATTTTGAAGTACAGAAGTAGCGTTTAAAGAGAGTTAAACTACATAGGTATCGTTAAAATAATTTAAATATCTGATGAGATCTTATTTTGTTAGAAGTTCCATCTACATCTGAGGTCGTACATGCGTTCCCTGAGGAAGTGAGGACTAAAGTTGCCTCATTTGTAAAGTTTATCGGTTGTTGCCAGGTCATGTTGTGATTTACAAGTTTTATATATTCCATTTTTCATTTACCACATGGATCGCTAGCGGTCACCTTTACAATAGATTTTACATTGTTAGTCGTTCAATTGGTTGTCAAAAGTTTAATGGATCTTACTATTAGGTACCTAGCTAAATAAACTGGTAGAAGGTAGGATGCATTTTAGTGAATTTTCCTGTCCAATTAGGTATAACAGAGTTCCACGGCGATATATTAGAAAAGTTGTGTGAAGCCCTGAGTGGTTGTGACCCTTTGTGTCCTCTAGAAGGGAACGTAAAAAAACGTGGCACCATATCCTCAGAATGAATGCATTCATTTATATGCAGACTGCGTGCTATAGGGACGAACAGATAGACAATGGCTTATTGAATAGGATAACATTATGGAAATGTTATTTTAAATATAGTTCAACTTTTTGATTAATGACTAATATAGTATTACCCAAAGAAACATGAGAGAGATTTAACAGAATACATATATTAATATGTATTCATGACGAAAATTGTTATTTGATAATAATTATTCTTTGCTTTTTAAAACTAGTTCTTCAGTTTATATTTTGCAAAACTTTGTCTATGTTTGATAACGTCGTCTTTTCTCGGAGATGTCTGTAAATCTGAGATGTATCTGAAAGGTACATCATGTAAAGTTCTAATCCCGCAGTTAAACCGAATCTACCGCATGATCCCTTCTTATATTTTAAAAGACCGTTTTTGACGATGATGAACCTACTAGTCTGACATGAACTCTTAAATGGTACAAATGACCAAAATAAAGTAACTGATTATAGAGATAAATCCAGGTTCTTTCTTGATTTGATATTTTTTCTTGATTTGAAGCGACGATGCGCTATAGGCGCGATAGCACTGTGATGGCGCGGTGCGATGTCGAAATATTTTCGAGCCGCGTTCACGTCCGCAGTGTCAAGGTCACGCTGCGCGCACTGATCGTTGACTTTTTTATTTTTATTTTTTTCTCCACGCCTTTAAATTCAATTGCATGCAGCTGCACGACGCACGCCTTTTTACGACTTCATGAGTCATTAGATTTATTTCGTCCGTCCAACTTTTGGGCTTGTGTTTTCCAGCTCCAAAGTTTAAGATGACTTATTGTGGACACAAACAGTTGGAAAATAAATAACGCCGTTACTTTTGCTTCATTAACATTTTTAATGTCACACGGATGATTTATTTACCTAAATTTTTAAGGCAGTTGACGCAGCAACGACTTACAAAGTCTAAACAGGTTCACTTACTGATGTATGCATAAACACTTTGTCTGGGACCCACTCGTCAGCATTCTCTTGTAGTGCAACAAACAGAAAATCTATATTTGTCGCAGACCTATCTCAACAAAAGTTATAGTTGCAAACATGACCGAGCGGAGGCAAAACAAATAAATAGGAACGAATGACTACCATAGAGGGCGCACGCCTATCTTTAAATATGCTCCAACATAAATAGACGCCCCCGCTGAACGAAGATAAAATATGCGGCACAGATTAAAAACACTGCAGTGTACAGATCTATTGCATATTGATATGAAAATATATATCAATACGTTTTCTTTTAAGAATGGAATAGGATAAACTAATAAGTGGAATGTCGTAGATAATAAAATACTTGGCAAATAAGTACCTACCTACTGCTATTATAGCTTAGCAATATTTTTTAATAACTACTTACTACTACATGAATTTTGCATCAAAACTAATACTTTAGTTAGTAAATGATGAAAACTATGCTCAGTTCAGTACCACATCCAAATACTCTTATATCAATGACAGTCATTAAATTGTCGTCTCCATATTCATTTACAACGAACAACATTCGAGTGGGGTCATTACGTGTAGGTTTAAAATTAGATTTATCCTTCGTGTTGGGGTTTTAATTGATAAGCTAACAATTGATAGAATGGGTCGTTAAAAAATCTGTCATGTCTGTGGTATTAGGAGTAATTGCTGGGATTGATATAATTTTGTTATGGATGGTATTTACAAGGATGAACCTTGACTGTTAAAAGTTACGACTTGTAATGTGAAAGTCCAAACTACACTAGATTTTGTAAAGAAAGCTAAAATGTAACATTAAAGGCAAAAGTAAAAGAAGTTAAGAAAATATTGAGTCTGATTCTGGAAGACATATTAAAAAAAAGACAAAGATCGGGTAATCAGAGTATTGAAACCGTGTTGTCGACATGACATTTAGCCAACAAGCCAACAAGCCAACTAGTTAATATGTGTAAAGATTTAATAGAACCATCTGTCTCTAATATCTTTTTAGATTTTTCGAATATGGTAGTTGGCGGCAGAGTGATAGATGGTGTCGCGTATGAGCCGTCACGTGTGCTCACTAATAATAATAGAAATATGTAATTACATTTGATTTTAAAAGAGAGCCGACAGTTTTTTCTCTGCGGCTTTTTTCTCCCGGCCAACTATAGCCAAAAGGACGCCTTAAGCCGATAAAAAAAAAACATTTTGTGATCTAAAAATAAATTGCTAGAGGCTCGAAATAGACGACGAGATTAATATTTTTCTAACATTGAATATGTGACAACAGCTTCATATTATTATTATATTTACAGAATTCGTGGTCCTTGATGCGAAAAGGATTTGAATGTAAATTAGTTTAGTTTAATTGTATCGCACGTCTATTTAAATAAGTAATCTTCGTATAAAATGCCTTTATCTTGATTGAGCTAACGGGTTGTGTAATTTTTAATAGTGGCTTCGTCTGTTTTTGCTAGTCCTGGGTTCCAGTCAGGTGCAGCGAGGTGTAGCCGTCTGGCTGTCACGCGCGGATGCCCAAAACATTGCTGCTAACAGATTGGGGAGATATTTTTCTCACAATTTCTTCAACAAAATCTTTGTTTTGTCTTATTTCTCATTTCTGTTCATTTGATTTATTGTTATTGTCGCTCGTTATTTTTCGAGGATGTGAGTTATTCAGAAATTAGTTGCTAAGTACCAAATTAGAGTGTTAATTACTTTTTTGTTCGTCTACCTTTAGATATGTTATTCATTCTATTTATTCATGCCTAAATTCAGAAAAATATTTCAATTTTCTGCTCTATATTATTGACTGTGCTAACTAGGTACCACTCTTTCAGCTATAACATGGAACGATAATTTCTTTCTAACACATCAATTTGACTGGTTAACTCAGTTAATTGACTACTATAACAATCACTAGTTTTGACTGAATCTTGCTCTCCCATCAGAATTTCAACCTAACAATCTATTAAGAGATTGGATACTGAGCATTGATTTAAGAGTTCAGTATTCACAATAACATCAAAACTTCCGCCTTTACTCACGGCAATACCTAATTAAAACTAAATTAAATTCTTATGCCTAGATTTTTTTCTACAGTTACAGTTTGTTTTTTATAGTATAGATATACCTATACGGAATTGTATAAAAGCTTTTTAAATTACTTACTTAAAGGCTTATTAAATTTAGACATTATGTCAGTTAGCTACTTAAATCCCTTTGAACTACCTACTGGTAAAGCTACTTGCAGAGCTTATGGGAAGCGATGGAAGATGGAGGCAAGCGGCACCGAACCGGGCCGTTGAACTGTTGTAACGGTGCGCGCCGATATTCGCGCAGCTGCGGCACGCGAGGATGTGCCTACATGAATGGAATAGAAGAGAAAACGTGACACACGTCTCTGAAGAATTTATATCATTATCCATTCGTTTTTGATTCCATTGACTTGATTTTAAAGGAGTGCCGAGAGTTTTTTTCCGCCGGCAGCCTACCGTGGCCAAAAGGGCGCCTAAAGCTGGTGGTACCGTATTAGTTGACGTTCATCCAGTGTACCTATACCTGTACCTTATGATGAATAAAAATTTTTGACTTTGACTTTGACTTTAGGTGATATTTCCCTAAATTTCCAGCGGCCTATAACTCTGATCATAGTCTAAACTGTCCTTTATCCCTACAATAGCTTTTGATAAAAAAATATTAAGCTAAAAGTCTTTAAGAGCTTTAATAATTACTTTGTTGACTAGAAATACAAATATAGCATTGTTTGTCACTTCATGATGAGACAATTTCAAAATTCTCTTTTATATCTTCCTTTACGTTACATTTTAATGAAGTTATCTTGTATTGAAGTACTATTTCCCGATTATTTATTAATTTTTTTATCAGCGTTGGCCCTTCTCATCTCATCTTTTCTGTACTTACGTAGTGCTTTGTTTTGATGCAGTCAGAGACCCATAAGCCCAGATTTTATTCCGATTCGGATACCGTTTGTCAATGTTTCGACACGGCCATCCCGACCGGTTGGACTGGTTACAGTTTGAAACACCCAAAACATTGTTCACTATTCGATCCGTGGTTGGTTGTTATTAAATATTACCACGGCTGTAACCACAACGACATTCGTTCTTGGTTCCGAATCCGCTTTTTGACCAGAATGCATATTATTTTAATTATCTCTATTAATTTAGTTCTTGAAAGTCTGCATACCTTTATACTTGTGCTTGCAATGTAATGTAACAAGAGAACTTAATCGTGCGCTACATAGGTAGCACACTTTTTTACTGGTTTTAAAATATAGATCTTACCATTAATTTAGATAAAACATTATAATTTGATCCTAGCTTATGGTCTGTTAGTTAAGATTAAAGTTATTCAAAGCATTCCATCGCCGTCATCCATAATGAAGTCGCAACAAATGATACAGAGACAACTATTAATCGTAGTGCGGCGCGGGACTTCGCCGTTGTAATTGATTAGATATTTATGTGCTCGTTAATTTAAGTCAAGCTGTCAGCTTCTTTTTTTTATGTTTTCATTTAGTTGATGAATTAATTTACTGCTTTATGAAAGCTTTTATCCACGGAGAAACTTTGAACCAGGTATTTTATGGGGTCATTTTGGTTATAATAATAAAAGATGTGGTAGGAGGTACATCTTGCTTCTTTACTATGAACTGCGTATAAATCCTTCTTATTACTTACAAAACCTACAATTAGAGAGATATTATATTTATGTTAATATCACTGCTGGGGCAACAGTTAGTTCTCATCTCAGTGGTTAACGTCCGTACACCGGATTTCTGCATCTGCCCGCCAAAGTATGTATTAAGTTTTGTGATCAAGCCTCGTATGCTATTAATGCACACGATTTCCCGTATATTCTAAATTACTACTATCATCTTGCTGTCACGTAGCAATTTTATGTTCCTTTCGAGACGTTACAATCGTTTTTTATTTCTCTTCCTATAATTCGTGCTCCCTGAAAGTTACTTTCAATTCTATAGTAGTTAAATATAATAGTGAACGGAGGTGGCTGATTCTTTTTTTATTTGAAAGATGTGCTTCCAGTGTGGTCCCATTTGAATTTGATCTTGCTCTGACAATGGCATCTACGTGGAAACCATATAAGTCTTAAATTTGCATTAAGTATGGCACATACTTTGACTTTGAAGTCGGATGTTTTGGTAACGCGAGTTATAATTTTTCAAGCAGCCAGGCAGCCCGCTACCCTGGGAACGTGCCGCTTGTCAAACAAGTCCTACACCGCGCACCGCAACGAACATTTGTTTATGTTTACTGCGGGTTTATGCGGCCGAAGACCTTTGAACCGAAAGCTCGATAACCGGCCTTATTATAGCCGGGGACTTTCGATATTTAATAAATATATTGTGCGTTATATTGAAATGAGAGATTGATTGACAGTTTCAAAGATATCGAGATGATAGCGCAGGCAGATAGAGCATATCATTACCTAACTTGTTTTAAAGAAACACTTCTGATTGAGACTTATACGCTTACAGCATTCAATTAAAACTGTGCACTTTTAAAGCATTGAATCGAGAAACTTGAATCTTAATTGTTAATGTATTTCAAATGGATGGGTGATGTCCTCATTGACATGGCTGCAAATTTCTCTGCAAATACCACATTTTGACAAGAGACCTAAGATTATGCATGATAATATCGCTAATTAAATAATATGTATGTACACTAAAGCCGACTACGCCTTATCCTAACACTGACCATTCACGCAGACTAACTTTGTAGAATGTGACAAATTCCAACGACATTTTCGACACCAGTCAGAACTGTAAGAGACAACACATTCCCTTGCATACATTTTATAAAGAAGAGCGTGCCCCTAGACGACGAACGTAGGTAGTCAAGCGCAAAAACGGTTTCTAAGATTCCCCAGCTAATTTTAGCTATTTGCGGCATAATTCAATAGCATCTTGATATGAAGTGCCGAGACGGGTGCGGTATCAAGTGCCACGCGGCTACTTTGTAATTCGAATGACATTCCACGCCAGTTTCTAATTTCACAGACACATTTCACATTTTACGGCACGCTGTTAACGTACATTTACATCTTACATTGATGCGTTATCGATTGATATCAATAACATACTGTTTTATGATCATGTTTCGTTATAATAACTTTATGTTTAGACTACTTTTTCAGAGTGGTTCTTCGGTATTGTTGAGGTGTTATTGAATAGCAATTATTATGCTTGAACCAGAATTGGGTGGGTGACGTCGATCTTGACGCATCCACAGTCCTGAAGACTAGAATTGCATCTATGATAGTGTGCACCTCAAACATAACTTCGATTATCTGGTTTGCGGAAAACCTAATTTGTTATTTTATGACATTTACATATTGTAAAAACTATGAGTAACGATCTCATTAAACATGGAAATGTTTAATAAATGTTACTAACAATTTTATTGCTGTTACTCAGACTGAGGATGTTTGAAAATGCTAGGAACAGTTATAATTACCTACTTATGTTAATAACGTACTAGAAACGTGGGGTGAGGTGCTAATTTTATGTTAACTTACCTAAAGGACTCGTTAAGTACCCATAAAACAAGTAATATAGTGGAGAAAAAGAAATTTAATTAGATTTGCATTCCACTTACTAAAGTACCTAATGCAAAAAAGCGCGAAGTATAGGTCATCGAACCGATAGCCCCCAGTGGCGATTACCGTAACTTAAATATCGCAGATTAAAAATTAAACATGTGCACTTTTTGCTCAGAACATTATAATATAAACAGATAAGCAATAAAATTAAAAAGCCAGATGTTAATTCGAAAAAACGGCGAGTGTTCTGAACCGCTTTCAGTAACATTTGCAGTTTTAATTTTGGATTATGACAAGTAAAAAATAAAAAACGATGATTTAACGGTTAAGAGATTATTTATAACGTATTAACTCAGTTACCATCCATAAAAAAGCAAAAATGGTCCAAAATCTTAAAGTACTTACTAGGAATTATTGTATAAAACTACAAGTATTAAACATTATGGTTAGGTTCTTGTCTGTAATTTTCTAACATCTGACAATTATGATGAGTCTTTGCACTTTGATCAAACTAAACTTACAACAAACACAATAAACAGAGCAACTGAGGCTAATTTCGGTTTGAAGAAACGATTCGTCATCGATTTTAACAGCTTCATAACGGTCCGGAGTCAGGCGTTGAAAAGATAACCGTTCATCTGAACTATCTGAAGTTGCTTAGTGTTTTGTTGTATCGCCATGGTTAGTTATTGCGGTATTCAGATGTCTTCGGGTTGAACAAAATTATTTGTATCTGAAAACAATCTTTGGATATGTTTAACAATAACTTGTAATTTATACGATTGATTTTAAAGTAGTGCCGAGAGTTTTTTCCGCCGGCTTTTTTTTCCCAGCCTGCCTTAGCCAAAAGCCCATGTACCGTATTAGTCGACCTTCATCCTTACATCGTGTTCCTTATGATGAATAAAAAATTTTGAATTTGAATTTTTGAAACCGACTTAAAAGATGTTGCTTATATTTAAAACTTACTTACATACTTAAATTTAAGACTGATGTGGTTTTCACATGGATGCCGTTGTCATAACTGGACCAACCTAAAATGTGATCAAACAAGAAGCATCAGCTTCCAAATAAAAAGAGAATCATCCAAATCCGTTCACCCAGTTAATAGTTACAGTAACAAACACAAAAATACAGTCGAATAGAGAACCTCCTCCTTTGTTTTGAAGTCGATTGAAAATAGATTTCGACATTCAGTAGAACATTCTAGAAACAATAATTAGCACCATTATCATCAAAATATGACAAACGGCAAACATCCGTCAGGAGCTTGCATTGTTACTTATCAATATGTTTATTTATATTCCTGTATTGATTCATCCACCAAACCATTACTGTTAATAATAGGTCCATAAAACAACGTACGTGAACAATGTACGAATCCAATAAAAAAATTATCTATCAAACAAAAGAAGATAAGAAAATTGAGCACAGTCTCTTTGAGGAATGAAATGAATGATTTTATTTGCAAATAGCCGACAGTCTCAGATGATATAGATCTCAGATGAGAGATAGATGTG
>DWQK01002824.1:0-12468 GCA_018231225.1 Noctuana stator | reverse complement strand
TCCGCCCTCGACACTATATTATTTATTAATTTCGATAATTACAAATAAAGATTTATAAAAACAAAGATTATAATTCTGTCGTGCACACATTTATTTAATAAGGACAATACCTATTATAATAGCGTAGAAATTGTTTAACGTAAAAACTTGTACAAGAAATGTTATCTATCTATCTATCAGTCTTTCAGTTGTTACTTACTGAATATAATAACCAGATAATTGACGTACGACAACCGATAATAAAATTTGAAAGAGACCATGACGTTAAAAGGCCAGGGAGGTAAGATTAGGCCACGGTACTGTCAGTAAATATCATAATTAAGCAGGAAAATTGAGATATTGATCGTAGGATACATCTATCGCAGTACATGTTTACATGTTAGGTATACGTACATTGTATTAAATTTAGATTGTCGTGTCCAAGGCACCCACGACACAGGGAATCCTGGTGTGGGGCTGTGCGTGTGAAGCGTTATTTATTTATTTTATTTATTAATACTACGGATCACTTACCGCTTAAACTTCAACATACGATTCTTTAAGTGTCGATGTGATATTTGTACTCCCAAATATTTGCAAACACGTTGTAAAGGGTTCGTAAACATATTACGCATGAAACAACTCATGCAAAATAACTTAATACATACATACTTCTTGCGCATATTTTTTGCCAGATTAACGTTACACTGCGATTATACATAAGGCCGAACCAAGGGTTTTGTACGAGTTTAAATAGAAAAACATGATCGAGCTAACTATCATGCCATACATTGCAATCTTCGTACAATTCAAAGTTGCATTTAAACAAGAAAACGATCAATGAACAACATTCACATTTTGTTCTCCCCGTCCTCGTTAGAGGCGCTGCTAGTGAATTAAAAATCCTTTGACATTCGTATTTTGCGAATTCGCAGAGAAAAGGATTTGCAATATAATTATACAAGAGATATACTCGTAACTATATTGTCAAACCACCTATTAGAAGGTTTAACGGCCCTGATAAAGTTATTCAGGGCAAACTAAGATTTATAGTCGTAATGTCGTGTCGTTTTGTTGTTATTTCCGCGGTGCTATTTTGTTATGTTCGATGGAGCGACTGGTGAGTTACCAATGCCACACACATTTCTTCCGTGAAGAAATTCTATATTGTTACGCACAGAGAAAAATTATTAAATAACTCTTCACACTCGTAGCCCCACACTTGGAATTCAAGATATACACTATATACAAGATTATTATATTCTGTGCTAGACTAAAACATAAAAAGATAGACCAAACAAATTCAAATGCAAAATTTTCTATTCATCATAAAGTACACGTATTCACTGGATGAACGTCAAATACAACGGTACATCGGCCCTTTTGGCTAAAGTAGGTCGAGTGAAAAATGCCGGCGGAAAAAAACTCTCCGCACTCCTTTAAAATCCTTTAAGTGTTTCAACAATCAATAAACATCAAAAAGGTCGTCAATTTTAATTAAATTATGACTGTATTCGAAGTAGTCGATCGCCTTATATGTTTGGCCCCTAACGCAATGAATTCGAGGATGGAGGTGAGGTCGAGGTCGGCCGCCGTCATAACTCGTAATGTACGATACGATACATATTATTATGTCGATTTAATAACCAATGAACACAAATAACAGCTGTTCAAATGCAAAAGGTTATTTATTTACATACGTAAATAATAAATACACGGCACTTTGTGTGTTAGAGGGATCGCGCCCTTACAAGCTCAAGTATGATGTTAAATTTATATCAGTTTACATATAGATATCCTATGTAGATATAATTATTGGCTTGATATCGTCTTTAGGTTCCAAAGACAGTTATAGCAAATCCTTGAACATTCGTGCTTCAGACCGGTTCGTGTCTAAATGCCATGGTCTCGTGCTGCCTTCTCTCAGCGATTTTGAAATGAAATTCATGTGAATGGAAATAAAAACGGATATAACGTGCTCAGTGGTGGGAACTATGATTCTCCACCGAAGGTTAGCGAAACGCGAAATAAGGTTAATCATAATAATTATTGTCGTACAAAACAAGCGCACGCTTATGTTTGACTGAGTTGACTAAATGAAGTTTTTTCTCGATGACAGGAGTCATAACTACTTAACCAACTACATGAGTTGTGTTTCCGTATTTATTTATTAGCACCATAACATCGTATCTACAGTGATTTAACTACATACTCATACAAAGAATATTTGACGTGGTTATGTAACTTTATTTAATCTTATGCCGAAAATAAGTCACATATTCTTTGTACAAGTATGTAGTTAAATCACTGTAGATACGATCTTATGCTAAAAGCAATCTTAACCACCTGGATTATGTAAGTTTAACAATGAAACGTATTGAATCACTTAAATTTCTGAAAGTTTTTCAGCATAGGTAGTTTTTTTTTAAATACACCTGTCATTCGTCAATAAACTAGATTACATCAGAATAGATCAGTAAATGCAATTCTACGAACGATTGGTGTTGTTCGGATATCTTAGGCTCTAAGTCATATTTATATCACTAACATGACCACACAATTTCACTATTCAAAGCTGACATCCTGTCAATCAATCGGTTTTAAAAGCGGTCCAAAGCTGATCATAATGGTAGATTATAGAAAAATACGTATAGCAGGCGTTACCGAGAAATGAAATCACCTACAATTTTATTAGGAAATATCTTCAAGAGTATTATTCTTTATCTTAAGTGTTCCCTTTCTATTTGTTCTTCAAATGTAAAATAAAAATGTATTTAAACATGTAAATAAATGTATTGCAATCAAATCAAAGTCAAGAACCCTCTTTTTGCATCGGAGGTTAAAAATTAAAAACTTGTAGGTATATAACCTTCATTTCGTTCAGAAGTGTATAATTCACTCAAGAGTAGATCGCGTGACGCTACGTAGCGATACGACCCTCACCTTAAAAATTAACATTAAACAGCGTAACCAAATAGCTCCCACAGATAAAAATAACTACAGATTACAATCCAATTTCAGGCAATTTGTTTCTTTGTAGAGCACACGCGTACGCGATTTTGTAATTATTTTTTAAATTAAGACAACGAAAATTTTCTCCGTAAATTCGATACGTAACTATTTAATTATAACTTTTCCATAATTAAATCCAATTATGCATCGTTTGTCTCTTGTTTTTTATTCCTAAATATTTTAAAATTAAGTTGAATTCTAAATTTAACCAATCATAATGCAGCAAACAAAAATATTCTGCCAAGTTAAAAACGAGATTTCATTTGTACGACAGAAAAGAATTGTAAATTTAACAATAAATCGACACGCTTGTAATTATTTAATTATCTTGTAGCTGCCGCGAATAATATTGCTGTAATTTCTTGTCGTTTAGAAGTAAACAATTCGGTCGTAGAGACACGCTAGCCACTAAGGTGGTGACCGTACCTAGTTTTCCACACATTTCTTTTCATGCCCTTTACGATCGTGAAACTTTCCTACGCGACCGCAAACGGTGATTGTCTTAAAGCTTGTTCCGGCCTGTCAGGGATATGATCCGTGAACCGATAGAAATTAGAAACAACCTTGCGATTACTTACTACGCTGAAAATGTAAAAGATATATCCTAATACTAGCAGAATATTGAAAATGAGGACCTTGCCGACATTATAGTCAAAGAAAAGTATTTAAAATGTAACAATATATTGTTCAAGGTCAAAGGTCAGATTTAATTTATTTGCTTTTTTTATATAGTGGTAACCGCTACACCACACGGGTCAGAAATATATAAAAACATCAAGCGGCGACACTGGTTTTGAAAAAATATCATACAAAATGTAAGCTATGGCGGCTCCATTGTTAATTCCTACTCCGTGGTTAGCTGCTTATCTTACTTAGATTTAATACACCACAATTAGCGTTGAACAATCGTAGTGGAATAGATTCATTCATTCCTCTTGGTAGTGAGAAAAGAAAATGGTATATAACGAGACAACAATATCGACCTATTTATAACCAACCCTATATATTTATAATAAATATTGTTACATAATATATTTATATTTATTTATCATAATATAATACATTTATATTTCTATTATGCGTATCTATATTGCTAGAAGAAATTTCTTAAACAGATAAGCAGTACCTGCCCTTGTACAGATTTACTTAAGTTATTCCGTTTTATATTCAAGAACTGTTATATAAATAAAGAGAAGAAAAGCTAAATATTAAATTTCCTTATATTTCGCCTTTACCGCTTTGCAGTTAAAGGCTTTTGATACATCAACCACAAACGGTGATTGTACGGAAGTACTCGCAGCTACGATGGGCCGCTGATGTAACTGTAGGGCGTATTGTGTACTGTGTAACCTGATATGCGTTCGCCATTTCCTCAAACATAGCGATTACACTGTAGCTTATATAAGTTTATATTAAAAAAATAAATGTAATACAGGGTAGGCGTGTTATTTATGCATTCATTGGAACCGAAAATAGCATTTAGTAAATGTGTACAAAAGTCCAATATAGTACACTACATAGTATTGAAAGTCGCTTTCTCTGCCTCTATATCCCTATGTATGCTTAAATCTTTAAAACTACGCAACGGATTTTGATGCGGTTTTTTTAATGAAAAAAAAAACACGAACACAAGAAATTACAAACTTATGCCTAATTTACAAATTAGTATATAAATTGTGGGCATAGGAAGAATCTCATCCTCAGCTAGCACGAGGTTCCTCGTGCAGCGATGGTTTTCAGACTCTCCCTCTCCCTTAGATATGGTTTGGGAGTTAAAGTTCATTCCCCGATCCGAACTATATTTTATCAAATTTTTCTTGTGAAAATTTTTGAGCTTTTAAGGTGAGCGAGACTAGAAACATTTATATCTGAACCGGAACCACTTATGGCCGTTTCTGTAACTTATTTAAATAAAGGTGGGTTTAAAAAATAAGACCATTCATATTATTACCTTTCTAAGCAAACGGATAACATTTAAATTTACGTAAAAATATTCAAATACGACAAAAGCTCCTATTAAAATAATATGTACAATACATACATTTCTCCAGCATAATGATTTGATTTATAATCCTTTAAACTTTCCAATCATTAATGAAAAATGACACCTTATTGTCATCATCATTACAACACGCAATGAATTTAATGACTGCACTATCAATAAATATAATGGATCATAGTTAATCGTTTATGCGAATAAACATTGTAAGTGTCGTTGTAAATTCACGAACATGTTCATTGATCACCACATGTAGCGCGTACGGATACGCATCGATACGAAGTTATACTTAAAGGTGTCCTAAAATTCACGCAAGTTGTGAATTAAGTAGAAAACTTTCTTCTCTACTACTGAAACAAAGTCAAAATTTTGGGATTTCCCATTCCGTTAAAGGGCGCATTTCACGGAATGTATGACTTGTACTTAGAATATTTTTATTGTAAACAAACAGCAATTAAAACGCATTGTTCTTTCGTTTAGTGTTTAATTTTTACTAACCCTAAATCCTATCAATTAAACCGAAACATTATTGTCCATTAGTATGCATTGACAACCTATTTGAGAAAAAATTACTAGTCAGTCGCAACAAAGCACTCATAGAACCAACATGTTATTAATAGTTCGTAGTACAAGTCACTCTAGGAAAAGCAACCTTATACATATCAACAATTTCCTTTTTTTAATTTCTAACACTAACTAGACAAAAGTCGACTAATTCAAATACTGCATGAATTTTGGAACACCTACAAAAATATGGACTTATCACATACAATATAAATTAAACAATAATCTTAGCCGAAGACGATAGCCACAATGTCAAACTTGCCGTAACTACATAATAATATAATTGATAAAAACTACACTGAATATAATTAGTAATTATGCATTTATTTTATGGGTGTGAAGATAATATATAGTGCAAAGACAGTTTACGCATTTTTCGGAGCGTCCAATATAAATTCTTTTGTAATATTAGCGGTCTCACTAGCGCACTGGATTGTCTTGGAAACTTAATGTATTGTACTTACAACTTTGACATTGAAACTTTCGGCTAAAAATGCTGTTAGGTACATAACGAACAAATCGAAATCAACCCATTTCAAAAACAAAGAAAAATACATAAATTTCTCTGATCCTGTGTTAGAAAAAACTGTTATATTCTGCTAGCTTAATCTCAAAGCTTAAGCCTAACTCTGTCCTCACTCGAAAATGTTAGTTTTTCTGATACTGAAAGGTATGTATTTCTGAACGTATGTTTTTTTAATGGTTCGCTTTCGTTCTAAAGGTGCGAAATGATTAAAATCCTTACTTTCTCGTATAGCACTCGTCGGCGAGCGCGCGCCCACTCTGCCTGGACACATGGAGAGCGAATCTCACCCCAATAAACGCTAGTATTACCAACATAGTTCACTCACTGCACACTCAGGCGATAAGAATATTGTTTAGGAGCACAGTCTAATAGCAAGTTCAACACTCAAATAGCTCGTATAAACAGCTTGCGCAAATTTACTGTCGCTTATTTTGAAATACTGGAAAATGAAGAATTTACATTAAAGTGCTTTGCAAGTTGTGTAACGTATAAAATATACGTATAAAATATAGGTCTATGTCCTCTCAATTTAATTGTTACAATCCTTATTCACTCGCGTGTATAGAAGAAATATTTATATCGAATAAGTAAATATTGCTTTTTCTTTTAGTTTAATTAGTAGTGTCGACAATTTAGTAGTGTCGGAGTATAATCACCAATTATTACTAGGAGCACTGCCCAGTTCTAATCTACATCATATCGCACTGGTTGTAACCTTGCACTGAAGTCGAGTACAATAGATGTTTCACACGCGCACTGAGTCTTCTTGAAACTTTTAGTATTGTAAACGAACACGCAATAATCCCATTCCCATTCAATTGTTCTATTCAATCATTGTTATAATTCGCTGAACAGATTTGACTGCATAAAATATTATAAGAATGTTAAAATTTTTTAGTAAAAATATATTACTGTGTCAATAAATCCAAATGCAAGGATTATAAATTGCTTTGTTGTCGTTTATTTTAAAAGTTCAATTATCACAGTCACATATACTATACATAGTATAATTTCTGTATATAAGGAACTTATATTTATCTAACTATAGATGAATCCAACATATAAACGAAAATCCCAATGTTCGGTCCTTTCCGAAACAATAGATAAACGCAAGCGTTCCGCGATCTACTTCTACAGAGAACAAAACGTAAACATGCGCGGCGTTGTCAGATGCAGGGCGCAAGGAAGTCGCCTGCGGAAGCCGGCGTACGAGAGCGAAAGTGCGGGCGGGCCGTGCGCGTTACGATAACAGACTGTTGCGCTCGCTGGGTCGCCCCGCGGCGCGCACGGTGCGCGCTAACCGGACCAGGGGAGTCGTCGGGTTGACGTAACCGGGTGACTGGGATTGGTGTCTACGTTTTTCAGCAACTTAATGACACAGTATCGTTCATAAGGAGAAGGCTAGACCTTCAATCTGTTGAAATTCGTCACCGGAATTTGATCGGCTCCGTTGTCCGCGAAGTTCGACAGATAGGCTAGACGTAAAGTATTCATCACGGTCAGTGCATTACACGATATCACAATATTTATCAAGCAACTAGCCGTCCTTACCTTATATTCCGACCTTCGCTAGTATGCTCGATGAAGGTGTCGTTAGGAAATAGATCGGTAGGTATCAAAATGAACTCTAAAAAAGTTTTAAAAATCAACCACGCTATGTTTAAGATACGTTAGTGGAGGCGACCAACTCATTCCTCATGAGTACCAACGCCTACACGTATGGTCTGAGATAGACCTTCTCCTATTTGAGAATGGAGGTGGGTGTTAGTTTGCAATGACCATTAAACATCAGGTGGCTTGTATGCTCGTATGAATGAAAAAAAAACAGATGGAAGGCCCTGAAGGCCTATTATGAACTGTTAATACTGTTTACGTCAGTTACGTCAACTAGCTACGAGTATTACGTGACACCTAAATTGACCAATGAGATAGACACGTTACCTACACATACATCGGCCAATGAAGGTTATCAGGGGAACACAATTACACATACTTATTACAACAACACAATTTTAAATGCATTACTTGAATCAAATAATTTTATTATGACTGTCACAGTCTTTAAAAAAACTTCTATCGCATATAAAACATTGTTAGTAGATAAGTTTTATGTTTTCAAATGTATACGAGAAAGTATCTAAACTGCGGTAAATATGTAAATATATACCAATAAAATTTACATCGAACTATGTCTGGTTTACTATAAAAGGGGTATTATAGTACAGGAGCTGGTCACCAAAAACGAAAAAGATGCCTCGTACGACATTGGTTTTTTCCAATATACCTAAATTATTTAAATAAAAACTTAAATATATTTTAAACAAAGAAGGCATTTTATACCTACGTGTATAAAAATGCCTTTCTTGTAATGTCATAAAATAGGCTGCAAATCCTTCTTTATAACTCTCTTAAAACAATCGATCGGATAAAGCATGACTTTTTGTTTAAATAACTTTGTCACCTTAACAATGATCTATCTCGTCCCTTTTATGCTTTTTTTTTATTGTAAACGAAACTAAGAAAAGACCAAAACTAAAAACTGTGAAAATAAAGAAAAAAAAGCGTTCATACGCTCTCAGTCTTTAGTTGTCACCTTTAAGACGTTTCAAGGTCCATAATCATTAATTAATTCCAAAGCTTCGATTGCCATCATTATGTCGATACGTTTTCACCCAGATTTCAGTTAATTTATTAAGGTGAAAGTTTGTTCACTAGGCAGGAAGACTGTTTGTCGCTCTGTACATCGTATATTATCTTACTTCTAACTTCAACATTTTCCTGTAGTACATCAGTACAGCAAGTCTACTCTCAACACATCGTCGTGTTTTGTTTCGGCTTTTTGCTAATATGCAAGTCTGAACGCCCGAAATACCTATCGTTCTTGACCGGTTGCCTAGTTTTGTTACGAACAACGTACAAATACTTGACAACGAAAGAAATTCAGAGTTGTTCACATTACTTCGTTGTCGGTTCGCCTTCTGTTAGTGTGACCTTGTCTTTTTATAAACATTGGACCCCAGTAACCGAGAATTCTTAGTTGATAGCTATGATAATGAAGGCTAATGTCATAAAATTATCTCAAACAAATCAGAATCAACATCAACCCATACTACTGGGCATAGTGGGCGTGAGTCTTCTCAGATATAAAAAGGGTTTAGGTTATAATCAACAAGGTGGACCAGAGGAACTTTATATGCCCTAACAAGATGTTTTTTTTCACCGAAAAACAATTTATAATCAATTTATAATAAACACAAAACATTACAAATTCGAGCTCGAAATTCAACCAGGCTGTAGTTCTTCAAAATTTTCTTAAACTTCTAGAATTATCCACTGAGTAATGTAAACAGTAATTAGCGGTCACTTTCTTCGAATCACATCATAAATTCAATTAGTGAATGTCGCCATCAGTTATCCTGTCCACTGTAAATTAACAAACGGGTTAGAAATTTTTCATTAACACGTCCTACACCATTCTTCACAGCTATACATTTCTCTTCACATCATTTCTGAACTTACACCATGCCTTTAGAGAACTTTTTATGGAGAACTCACAGATATGCAGTTTTGTCACGATGCTTTCCTTCACCGTTACAGTTTATAAAATTTAATTTCAGTTTTATTTACCCACAAATAAATAAAAGTAAACCAAGTACTGAGAAAACGAACCAATAACTCATTACTAATCTACTTTCCTAATTAATCCCTTTACTACATCAACCATTAACTTGACCTTTTCCATTCATAACATTCTTAATGCTAATGTAACAAAAGAAAAATAAGTAACAACATTAGAGATCTGGCGCAATTCTCATTGCCTTTCAATGAAAGCGCTTGTCTTTCTGTTACATCATTCTCACGGTAAGTTGATTTTCACAGATTCTTATCTTCCAGCCGCTTTACTGCTTTTTAAGTATTAAAATATTCTAGATCGAGGAACTTTCTCACTACCGACATCGTAGTATACCGGAAACAGCAAAGTTCAAAACTTAAACTGAAATCAGCAATTAGACAGAACTATAAACAATTTTTTATTCATATCAAAATTTAAGAATTCCTCCGGATATATCGGACATGTCGCATAGGTCATTATACCTTTATACTGACACTTGATTTTTGTAACCTAAAATGATTTTGAATTTTATTTTAATGCTCTTGGCACTCATATCTATTTAATACCATCACAAAAAGATAGCGCAGTCTTCTTGTGAAATAATTGTCTGGTCATCAGAATGTCGAGAATATTAATCACCAAAACATAGTCGCCATTCACCACAACGCCTTTATTTATTATCGATTGATGGCAAAAACCCAAGCAATATTTTGCGAGCTATGTCGACGAACTTAAGTTCATATTAAATTGCAATTTATTTAGCGCGCACTCAACGCTTTTTAAAATATTCTCTTCAGTAAAAGGAACTAGAGGTACGAGTACTCTATTCGATCAATTGCAATCAACATTCGGCATAACAGAAAGCAGAGTAGCGCATGCGCATGACATGACACAATGTAACATCTATTCAAAGATGCATAAGCTCTACATCAGTTACATGAACATTATGATTTTTAGCTGTTTTAAAGTGCAGTGAAAAAGCGAATGTAACTTTTTAATGTAACACATTATCCAAACACGATTTCTAACGGCGAATATTATTAAGTAACAGTTTTTTGTTTAAATCTTCTTTGACTCATTTTCATAGTAAATTTCTTTGTAATACATGTCCTAAGATAATGAAGACAAGTTTTGGCGTTGTCTAACAGTTAACTAAGTAAGTAGGCACTTAAAATCAGTATAAACGAGTGGACCCTCCCATATGATCGATTCCACAACGCCAAAGTCTTTAGTCGTATCCTATTCAGTCTTTCCTTACACATAAATCATAATTCCATGAATTTTCACGAGTATCATTAAATGTCTAAGTTAACATGGAAATCCGGTCCCTTTGAGTGCACAGAACTTGTTCACATGACTTTTACACTGGATTTATCTAGCGCTCTCTAGACTACTCGATAAATAAGGAACTCCGTAATGAGAATAACAACAAGTTGTATTATGTTGTTAATGAAAATGTTGAAGTGAAAAGTGTTTTCCATTCAAAATATATTAGCACGTTACGTAATAAGTACTGTACTGTAGAAAATTACAGTTTATACGTCTAACACTAAATACGTCGCCTTCATAATCACGACAAATCAAACGAACTCAGGAGTTTTAGGACTCACGAGTAATACGAGTCTAGGTCTATTTATAAAAGCCAGTGCATAATATTGTCATACTCATTTGCTAATACCGTTTCATTTTTAATGGTATGAAACTACATACATACCAAATATGAGTAGGTACATATACCATATCAACACATTACGCACTCGTACCATAAAAAAACACTTAGTCTAAATAGAAAAACAAACTATAAAAACATGTAGTACTTAATAATTACCACAACAGTTTCTAACGGTGTAATTTATCAGTGTAAAAACAAGTCGGATGATTGATTGCGTATATAGAATCCATAGATTTATCGAATACACATTCAACTCCATAGCAATTATAAATACCATAGTCGAAGCAAGCATACTCATACCTCAACAGCATATGTATTCCCATTCCACATACATTAATCTAAGTTAAGTGAGAAGATGGATAGGTGATCTTATTAGGAATTAAAATAAAAAAATGATGATAGCATTTAAAGTTTAGGACTGCTAGAACCTACCATAAGTCGATAACTTCAATTGTTTCCATTACAAAGCTATCGCAAAAGAACCTTGTCAATGTTCGTTCACTATCAGGCTCAAGCTATACTGCATAATTTGTTAATAACCTATAATTTATACACTTCATTTTAAAGGACTGCCGAGAGTTTTTTTCCGCCGGCTTTTTTCTCCCGGCCAACCTTAGCCAAAAGGGCGCCTAAAGCCGATGAAGTCGTTCATCCAGTGTATACCTTATGATGAATAAAAAATTTTGAATTTGAATTTGTTAAAGAGTTTTAGATGAGTAAAGATTGTAAATGCATTAAAATAAAATATAGTGGAATAAATGCCTAAATATTAAATTTGAGAACCAGTCTGATGTAATAGTTAGTACACCAGACCACCATACGAAGGGTTCCCGTGTTGGATCCGCGGCGGCAAAAAAATTTAAATGAATTGGAATGTACCTACCAAACATTCCTAAACATTCATTTGTGTAATTGTCTTTATATTCCATGGCACCCACGACATAGGGAATCATAGTGTGGGGCTGTGAGTGTGTAGTGTTATTTATGTATAACATCTGGATTATAAAACACGTTACAATACATATACACACTCGAGATTGCACTACGTCGATGTCACAGACGATTTTATGTGATATCCATTTACTGTCCTGTTGCGGTTATTT
>DWQK01002823.1:0-12470 GCA_018231225.1 Noctuana stator | reverse complement strand
TTGTGTCTGATAGCTACATTAATGAGGAAGGTTAAAGGCTATCAAGCGTTACGTCACAATTCTTAACGCGGGTGAAATCGCGTGACACAGTTAGTAAGAAATAATTCCTGTTGTTCCATTAAAAAAACATGTCAACACTCATCATCAATTAAAACAACAACACTATAGGATACGTAAGTCAACAAAGTAAACTAATTTTCTAGTATACCTTGAATTAAACCTTGACGTTGCAGTTTACAATAACAGAAGACTCATTTCTGCGTATTTTTATTGTAACATTTTCACAAAGCATTTTCCTTTTTCACATGTAGATCTTTGGACAGAAGTGTGAAAGCCTAAAAGCATCTATCTGCGTGTAGTTCTCTAGATTCTCTTGACTAAGTTGTTATAACCTTGTCGTTTTAATTACTCTTATTCCTGTGGTTGTCAACATTGTGCGTATTTAAACGACAAAGTAAAATATGGTTTTTAAAATGATTGTAAGTTAAAGTAATGTTTGTATCAACCAGATTTTGACCTGCCTTTATTAACTCTAAATATCATAATGCTTAAGACGCCTTAGAGCATTTGCGACCATACTGGTTTGTTAATAATGAGATCTCTGGATACGTTGCAACTAAACTTGGAATTTTCCGACGATTAAACTGATCGTGTAGATATACCACATCCACATAACGATCATTACTGAGAATTAAACTGTGGGTTGAATAGAAGTATTGCGACATGACATCTATTTATTTAGTACCACAATTTAGCATAACAGCCGTCCTCGTATGAGGCGTGTCTCCCCAACGCATTCGACCTTGCGTGTCAGTTCGTCTGCCCGTTATGACGTCAAGTGGTCAACAGGTCACATCCTCGCAGGAAGTGCGCAAGCGTCAGATCTTGTTACAGAAGTTTTGATTGGGACTGATACGCAAATTGCTGTATTATCCTTTGTCATTTTAGAGAAGAAATGATTAAGACGCCATACTGCTGTAATGGTGACAAAGACAATGTGTGAAAAAGATGAACATTTTCCGTCAAGTAGCCGTTTTATTTTATAAACTAAACCAAGTATCAAAACAGAGCAAAGTTGCTCAAAAGTTTGAAGCTCAACTTGAAAGTAGTCACGGTAAGCTTAATAATGGCTACGATAGCTTTACGTTAAATAGTTCAACAATTGATTTAACGTTTCTAACTTGAGAGACAATCAAGTAGAAGTGATTTCGTGTAAATGTAGATATTGTTTTTTTTCTCCATACCATTGCGTATGGAGAAAAAAAACAATCCAATTCTACATGTCACCTTTTTCTGAACACAAGAGCACAAAATACTGACCAATATTCTATTTATAGTCTTCTTATATTAAAAAGATTATTCGTTTCAAGTTTAAACGTTAATAATAAACGTCTCTAATCAGTCCAACACTTCTATATAATTAGGGTGATCTTCAAATTACACAGCAGCCTTATTAGTTGAATTAAGGCTTGAGACGCTGACTCTTGAAAATGCTTTGAGAATTTTGTATCACGGTAAGTAGGCACAAACGAGTATAATTAGTTCGACAGAGATAACACAAACTGATTTAATGAAATCCTACACATTTCAGTAAATTAAAAGGAGTTAATTAAAAAGGTTGATCTAAATTTGGGTTTACAGTACAACCAAAAAGAAGAGTAAGGTTCATTTGCTTATGAGCTGTCATACAATTTCGTGAAATATGATTTCGCTAGTCTGGCTGAAATAATTTTTTCGGAACAAGATTATCCTCTGCGATATTCAGGTCAGACTGATAGTTTTGACAAGTTTTAAATTGGATTCGCGGGCTTGTAATATACTTAGTATTGTATCAAATTGCGCATTGTGTGCAGTGTGAGAGTAGAAGTGAATACTCCGATTACTGATCCAAGTAATCGGAGAGAGCTTGGAATAATAACCACACAATAAAACGTAGACCTTTATAATAGGGGCCATTGTCCCTTGCATAACGGAATAGAAATGTTTGATCTGAAGGAAAGGTCCAAATCGGTATCATAATATACAATAGAGAAATTCACATAAGGGCTAGCAATAACGACAAAATATTCTGGAGTTACTGCCATTTCGTCAACATGATTAGTATACTATAAAGTTTTATTGGTATTTTGTAAGAAATAGCCAATAAGAGGTTTTAACAAAGTTCAAATTGTGTATAACAATGTTTTACTACACTAGATGAAATATTATGATAAATACATATAAGTATTTATTTATCATTATTTAGCTACGAGTGCTCTCTCAAATATCATTATATCATGCATATATAGATGAATATCAAATGGACCTAACTACAGTAGCTACAACTGTACAAGCTACAAGTATAAATACACTATACATTATTAAAACCCCAAAAGATAATAAAAACATTTACAACAACCTAACAACTAATTGTTCTTGATAACATGACTCACTTGTATGTACTCAGTGTAACTCACTAACCACTGTTTTTGATAATGATCTTAATTGTCGGATAAGACACCACAACCAACAATTTTCTTTTATTTGTGTCTGCTTTAGTCAAAAGCGAAAATGTAAAGCCGGCAAGTGGCCGACCTCGAAAAATCTGAACCGAACTGGTATGAACTGTCAACTCAATTGGAGATAATCAACGTGCGCTCCACTCACCATCTGTCCCTCTCGAAGGACCAACAAAAGAGCAGGATGTAGCTAGCTGGCCAAATTCAAGGCACATTGTGTTGCGAGCAGCTTTTGAGAGGATACGTAAGATTATTTTGATCAAGTCTTTCACATTAAGTAATTTCTTGATACTTCTTCAAGTGTACTTGATACTTATCTTGCTACGTTTTCGATATATTGAGAAAGTTTTTTTAACAATAACAAAAAAATATAAACGCTTAATTTGGGCAGGGATATTGAAAAGAATATCGAGAACCTTCTTCCATAAAAAAAAAACACTAAAGAAGTATTCGTAGCGGATGTCCCGACTGTCAAAACTTTTGACGAAAGTTGCAAAACAGTTCCGTTTGTAATACTCGTAGAATCCAGAGTTGCGGAAACTCACGACCGCAGAATAACTATTACTTCCTTTATCGATTGAGGCGTAAGTTAGCGTCTAATGAACAAGTTCAGTAGATTTACCGTGAAGAGTTATAATAGCGGCTTCAATATTAGGGTGCATTTCCACTGAAGAGAAGGAAGTGACAGAAATTTCCAGTTAAGTAGAGCGAAGTGGACTTTCAAATGAAATATATGAATACACGAAGAACATAACCAAAAATAAGTTCTTAGACGATTTACAGTTCAAGTATGAAATAAATATTGAATTAAATAAATAAATAACATTAAATCACTGAAACTCTGAATTGTGATGGACTCGAATTCCCGATATTTCACGCGTCATTACATAACCGGTGCGAGAACGTACATACATACTTAGTTGTGTGGATGAACCATTAGGCTAATAGATCATGAGATAGGTAAAGAGATAAACTCACTTATTCCTATTTGTGTACTAAACTCCAGCCATAGTGTTGATTTAGATACTGATTCCATAGCGCATAGAAGCAACCTCAAAACAATTTTATTCGCGCGTGAGTCCCGTCGATTATTATTTAAAAAAATATTGTTAAATAAAAATGATGAAAATCTCTTTCCTTGTAAACTAATAAAGTCCCTATATTATAAATAAAGATTTTTATTTATACAACGATCAGCAAAGGAAAGTTGACGATAAGAGACGATGTAATTATTAGACGCATTATTATGATGTAAATACGATTATTTACCAATATTACTTGGATATCGGTAATTTTTAATTAGCATCAAGTAACAGAAACTAACGTAAAATTCAAGGTTTATCAGTTACACCGGAACACATCAATACTGCCCTTGAAGTGGCAGATAATCCAATGGCACCAAGAAGGCAACTCATTGCCACTGATAACCAAGACTTGTTCAATTTACCGACTCTCAGTCGAGGAGCTCGTGAGTGCCCACTCGAATGGAGTGGGGCCTTTGTTCGGCGACGAATAATAATTGGCTGTTTTGGTTGATACGAAGGTGAAGATATTCGAGGTATATTAGCATTTAAGACCTCCAGATATCAAAACTACCCGTAATGTATCTTCTGCTATGAGTAGAATTTCAATCAAAGAAGAAAATTCAATTGTTACCGGCCCAGTCTTTCGGAGTTTGCGAACAATTTGAGTTAGCTTTGCAATTTCCACGTTCATCTTGTTTGAACGGAAACAATAACAGCGCTTTTCGAGTGTTCTACCTTGGTGTTCAAGCTCCGACGGTCGGCTTATGTCTTGCTGAGACAATGGCATACACCTCCCAACTACTTCCGAGTTCCGACACAATACAAAAAGAAGTACTTTTTAACCGACAGCAAAGACCATGGCATATTTTAAACAACTATGTGAATTACATAAACTTTTTTTTTGTTAGCAAGGTTTTAAGGACTGCGATTTCATATTTAAAGATTAAGATGATATATTTGACTATAATTCAAGATATAAAACCAATATAAACAAGGGTCCACCTACAATAGATCACTATTGATCGCAGTGACTAATGGGTGCTTGACCCATTTCCTAATCCTAAATAATAATAAAGTCCATGAGTAAACAATAGATCGGTATATTTACACGAACTTTATTGGCCACTTTACTGCGATAAGCATCACGAGAGGAGAGGGGACGCAGCAATCAACAATGGTAGTTTCATCCATGACGAATATCACGATCAAATTGGTGCTAAAATTTTACGACTTGATCATAAATTTTGAAGCCGAGGGTTATGGAACTAATAGAGAACACGAACACTGCAAAGATCTGGAGATCTCCTGGAGGATATGGTGATAATACGAACACAATCTGCTTGACATCAGTTTCCAAATTAGTTTCACCAGAAATCAGATACTATTGCATAAACTGGTCTTAACAAGTATTTCGTAATTTTCAAAACAATTGTACCCTATATCTGTACTGTGAGATATAATGTCTATACTAATATTATAAAGAGGAAAGATTTGATTGTTTGTTTGTATTGAATAGGCTCTGAAACTACTGGACCGATTTGAAATTTTTTTTCTATATGATAGCTACATTCATCAGAAAGGTTATAGGCTATCAAGCATTACGGTACTATTCTTATCGCGGGTGAAACCGCGTGACACAGCTAGTGTTTATATAAATACATTATTACAAAAGGCTCCAAATAGAATGTTGTTTTATATAAGATACAAATAAATATTTCTTTCGGTCTAGGATAGTCAGTTTGGATATACTGTTGTCGCTAGTCACAACGAACACCCAATCCACTTAGTATCGATTTTGAGAACATTCAGACCGTACGTGCATACCTCTTTACTTGGACAAAAGGGCGAGAAGTAATTGAAAAATATAGAGAAGAGAATTGAAATGAATTTAAAAAAAATAGAGAAGAGAGAGACACAAATAATCATTTTGATTTATTTCGAAAAACCACATACCTTCATAATTAAACCAGCAACTCTTCAAATATAATATATCCTGAACCAAAGAATTAAATCAGTGTTTCAGAAAAATGTTTTAGGACCTGATAAGTCGATCCAAATTTAAAATAGTCCTAAAAATCCTGGTAAGAATCTCTGGGCGGCTTATGAACTTCCTACTTAAGAAACACCTTACGAATTTGCATCATGGCAGGGTCGTTTCTTATATAAAGAAAATAAAATTAATCCGGCTTCCTAATGTAAATTTATTATTGCAATTTATAAAATATTTTTGCAATTATTGCATATCTCTATATACGACTCAATCTGCCAAAATCTGTAGCCCCTTTGGATTAAAGCGTGCAAGTATTAAAATGACGACTGATGTACAAATTGACTGGCAACACCCACATATATAGGTATCTTATAATGCCAATAGACTTAAGTACACCTACGACTTGCACATATGTAATCATATGGGTATTGTTATTTACAATCATATCGAGACGCCACAGGATCTGCTCGCGTGAGTTATAAATAGATGCTGCACAGCAGAATTAAGACATCGGTCAATTGATTTTACGACCGTCTTCAGATGATTCGTAGCTTTGCCTTTACCAACAGTTTCATTGTTTCTATTTAAACACACACAATACTAACCGCTCAACGTATTAACCTATGCGAATGATATAAGTCACCTGCTGATTGGCACCAGCTAAGTTTAAATCCTTGTCGAAGATTTATGTTGATTCATTGAGAATTTTAAAGAAGATTGCTGCAAGGTGGTATCACGATTGCCTATCAACCATAAGAAGATCACAAATCACAATTATTTTAATAGTCACATTAAAATTGTTTAATTCTTCGCAACGCTCCAAGATTTTCATATAAAATAAAAACTATTCTAATAGTTTTACCGTGTAAATATGTCGAATAAAACTTATTTTTTATGCCGTACCTAAAATATTTATTTATAACCTCATATACGTCATATAACTTACAACTAATATTATAGGTTGGTAGCCGAATGCGATATGAGTCCTTATTTTATCCTCAATTAAAGAACTATTTTGTTCTGTGTATCATACTTATCATACTTCTAGTTGGGAAGTATCAACAACTGCTTGCGCAAATAATACTCTTAAATAGACGATAAACCGCCAAATTAACACATTGACAAAATATATTTTACGACTTTTTGCAGCCGTTTCCTTGCTAAATGTTCCTATTGTTTTGTCTCTGGCTTTGTTATATAAAGTTTTTGTGTCTTCTTATTCCGAATCAAATACAAGTTTTAGAAATTTTCGAACATAAAAGTTTGACCCATGCTTCAATTAATTCTCCGTTTTTTCATCTTTAAACATTTCCTAAAGAAATCGCTTTTATTTTAATTTCGTTCCAGTTGTTCGTCATTGTTTTAATTACAAATGAATTTGGGTTATTCTTTTCTTCATCCAGAAACTTTCCGAATGAAGGCCGGGTCAAAGGTTTAAACATTCAGTTCGAAAATTGTTTTGAATAACACTTAGTAAGCAAATTACAATAGGTTCTATATCACTCTGAATGCCTTGCTTTGTACAATCCTTATAATTCAATTTGTTTAGGGGTGCGTTAATCCGTCAGTCTGTCAGTCGTTCAGGACAAAGAACTTTATGTGTATAGACAGATATATAAAGCGGTCACTGCAACGCATGAATACCTGCGTCCAACCTCAAATACGAGAGAAGTCCTATTTGGGGTCATAAGTAGCCGCGTTGCTACTCCTCAGAACTGAGATTGTCGCGATTATAAGGGGAACGGTAGTACCTCTTCGGAAAAATAGTAACATTTCTTCTATCTCCTTTAATATACCACGAACGAGGGTAGCTAGCAAGGAAAAAATTATAAGAAATTCATCATAATTATCTATGCAATCTTACTGGCTGGGCATGGGTCTCCTCTTAAATATGAGAAGGGTTTAGGACGCAGTTTACCACGGTAGCCAACTGCGGGGTGGCACTTGGCCAGCCTTGACGTCACATGCGTTTCGAGAACCTTATGGAGAACTCTCAGGCATACATTCATTGTATCAGCCAATGACATTAAAATTCTTTAAACACGCTTATCTTAGAGAAAAGTTATTGGCGCTTAGAAGTAATTATTTAACCAGAATCCGATAAGGATTTATTATTCCAGTATATAATGCATCGCGTGAACATAATTCCTAAACGCCCCACGCATTGGTAATAAAATACTGAAATAAAAAAACTAATTTCTACGTATGTCTCAGGTAGGGGAAGTGTGATACGAATCAAGTAATGAAAAAAATTGGACAGTTATGGAGGTAAGTAGAACGAGGAAACTAAACTAGGAATGTTTCAACATCATAAAAGACTATTTATATTTTAAGCGTAGCATGCCGGCTATTAATATATGATGAAGCTATGCAGTTTAGTAAAAACTCAAACATTACTTGAACTCACCACGACAGTAGGAACTAGGAATTTCCAAACTACTTTGGGCAATATAGGTACCCCTTTTCCAAAATGAATTGATACGTCTGATACCTCAGACCAACAAAGGCAAATTACTTCAAAAATCCTATCTCGATTTAAATAATAAAATCTAGCTTTGCCACGCGGTTTAACCCGCGTTAAGAATAGTGACGTAATGCTTGATAGCCTATAACCTTCCTCATTAATGTAGCTATCATATACAAAAAAAAATATTTAAAATCAGCCCAGCAGTTTCGGAGTCTATTCAATACAAACAAACAAGCAATCAAATCTTTCCTCTTTATAATATTAGTATAGATAACAATATGACAAGTAGGTATGTCTATCTTACCTTCACTTATCGTTCATTAATAGTAATGTTTATTAAAAGGGTTCATGTCGATCGCTGACAAAACAAATTCGACCCTCTACCGGACTACGATATCGGATATGTTACGTAACTAACACATCTCAGTAACGGATCGGCCTAATTGAGGTTTCGTAGCGTAGTAATAAGGTGGAATAATTGAATCTTAGCAATCCGTGTTTAGACGCATGTGCCCATAATAGGTACAATTTCGAAGTAAGTAATTCAAGATCGGCATTAGGATTTATAAATTTATATTTACCCCCTCAATTTCTCTTCGAAACCCAACACTTACAGTGACAAACAGAGTACGTGCATCAGTCACGATTTACGATATTATTATAAATATTTGCGAAAAATCGTAAAGCAATTTATTTCAGTTCCATCAAAGCAGTCACGCGACATGCTTCGGTACATTAAACTTATTAAGGCCCCACTAAATAGCGTTTCTCTCAAAAAATAGCTGGTCTGTTGGCACAAGTGCAGCGCGCTACTGAACAAATAAGTTTCTGTACGCGCCTATTGTCATTATACTAGTAAAAACAAAGATATTATGTAGGTATTATAGGTAATCGTAAAATCATCTAAAATCCTTTGTTATTATATAAAATCCTTTGTCTGTCCGGAATGACTGACTAAGGTATCAACGCACATCGCAAACCGCTGATCGTAGACCTCAAATTTGAGGGTGAGTTGTCGCGGTCATAAGCTAGTATAGAAATAAAAAATGTTCATTGAAGTTCGTTTCGAAAATACTGATTGATATTGAATTTCTTTTCTGTTTGTCTTTCGCGTTTTTTCACTTGTTAGGTAGGTAGGTACCTACTTAACATTTTTTTTAACGAGGGGGAAACCTTCAAAAAGGTACCCGGACGTCATGTGACTGAAATTTATTTGCATAGGTACTTATAAAATATACATTTCTTAAATACTATCTAGGTATCTATTTTATTTACTTTACCTACTTAATTCTTATTTAATACTGATAAGAAATTGATATTCCATAACATTATGTGCGCTTATGTGCGCCCGTAGCCCAGGTCGCAGCATACTAAATTGTTTATAATCGATTATAAATTTCAATATTAGATTTTTGTTTATTCACACAAGTAAACAAGCTTGTGTAACGCGCCTGAAAAAAACACGACCTTGATTTTAAAAGTTAAGCCGAAGTCATTATAAAGGTACTTAAAGGTAGGATAAATAACTCACCAGCACTTCGTGGTGTGTGCGGTTCCCTCGATGGACCCACTGGACATTAGGAGGAGGTAGAGCAAGAAGACCACCACAGGGGATTGTTACGTTAGTTCCCTTGTCGGCGGCAACTTCCCGAATTTCCACCTCCTCTCCAAAGGCCCGAGGAAGAACTGACAAGAAGATTTTTCAATTAGGTATAAGTTTAACTCTTAGACGTTCCATACATATAACATTTTCTTTTTCTTAATTATGTACAAAATTATTCTTCACCTTCTACTCCGAGGCAGAAAAGAGGCACCAATATACGCTCGAGAAACATTCTAATTTTTTCTACATCTAAACCCTAAGAAAAAAATCCACACACCCTACCTAGCAGTAAAGTAAAAAACGATTTTTTTCTAACTAGTCATTTGCATTACACGGAAATAATTTAAACGACGGAAGGCAAAATAATAGGAAACAAATCTCACAACAAACGTCCGCACTTCATTGATATAAGTCATAGACTAAAAAATTAAAATACTTAATGTCAAAATGTCACTTCCATTCCATTCCATCCATTCCATTCTCCTTGCCATATAAAAATCATAGACTAGTAGACCTTTCAAATTATTACTAGTACAAAAATTTTGGTACACTATATTTTATGTTTTCTTGATGCTAAAATATTGAAATTTCATACGAAATGTTAAAAGCTAGTTGCAGATTTATCTGAAAATTACCGCTATACCCTCATGAAATGATTGCTCTATTGTGTCTACCAGACATTACATTAGGTTCCGACCACAGAGTACATTGTATACTGACTTTCATACTTGCCACTTGCCCGATATGAGTTTGACGATCCGATATTGCAGAGGAAGAGCAGAGACAAGAATATAGATTTTCTTCGGACATGGCCGCTGTATCGGCAATACAACACCTGCAATGTTTTGTATATTCATATTCATTTTTTATAATGAATAGAGTGTTTTTTACTTATAAGTAGTGATTAGCAGATTGCGTATAGTTCTGTGATATTTGTAATGGATGCAGACAGCGAATACGAAATAAAGAGAGCCCGTGATGCAATTCAGATGATAGAGACCATTCAATCGATGATCGACGTTTCGGCGGACAGGCTCGAGGGTTTGAGGACCCAGTGTTCGACGAGTGCCGAGCTGACGCAGCAGGAGATCAGGACGTTGGAGGTAGGGGTGTTTTCTGATATGTTAGCAGCAGACAATATGCCCTTGAACGATTTCCCAAGGCCCGTAGCTCAAGGCCTGCGCTCAGCTCAAGGATATCGGTAAATAGTTCATTGCCGTTGTAGAAAGTGAGTGTAGCGCGCAGTCGCCTTGACGCCGCGCTGACCAGTTTTGTTTCACGACTCGATGTGGACCTGTCAGGTTTTCATGTTATGCTTTCAATATTTTTAAGTCGAAATATTCTGTTTCAAGCTAGAGAACATGAACTGTTATTTTTAATGAAATTCAGCAATATTCAAAAACAGCCTTTATTCAGGATATCCTAAAATGATGGTGCTTGAGCAGCTGACACTTAAAAAATCTATGATTTAAATATATTTTGAACCGCCTATACATATGACGTGCTATAAATTAGAAATATATTTTATTTTCTATTTAAAACATGTTTCTGATTTCCTTTTTTTAGAAATATACAAAAAATACAGCAAATAATATATGATTTATTTATAATTTAACTCAATACACTTTCACAATTACTTTCTTTATGCAAATTGAAAATGTACATTTCAAACAGGACATATGATTATGTATTGTATAAAATAAATCATAGTTCTAGCAAATATAGAAAATCCAAAAACTTTATAGGTATAATACTAAAATCTTACTGCTTAGTTAGTGTGGTCAAGCAAACCTTTAATATTAAAGACCTTTAATATTAGTACCTACCTACTGCAGGTGTTAAGGTTAATAAAAAAAATCTTTTGTGGGCCTATGCCAACCACTTTGGGAATAACTGCCTTAAACTCTTCACTTACAGTAGAGTAAATTGCATTTAGCTGGCATGGTGGACTAAACCTGTCTTATATTTGAGAGGAGACCCCATACCCAGCATTGGGACTGTGGTGGGTGATGATAATGGTTCATACTACTAATCATTTCTGCATCATTGTATGTAAAGAATGAATTAAAATACAATCACGAAGGTTAAGAATCAATCAATATAAAATCATAAAGTGTATATTAAGAATGAACCAAAATTGAATCATAAAGTGATTTGAAATTATGCTGAATAGGTGATGAAATGTAAATAACACCTAATTTGTGTGACATATTAACATAAAGTTCAGATATAGAGATTTTAACTATGACAGGGCAGTGTTTCACTCTGATAATAGAGATAGTATTATCTACCATCTGCATTGCATTTATTTATCTATATGTGACACTTGTGTATAGGGTCTCAGAGTGAAGATACCTTATAGGCTGTTTACATATTATTATAAACTTTAACTGACATATTTAGGTTGGTTCAAATTTTTAAATAGAAATTATTACCTATTATTTTACTATAGAAGCATGTAGTTTGAGATGTAGCAAAGCATGTAGGATGGATGTAGTATGAGTTAGTAAAAAAATGCAATAAATCATCACTTTTTACTTTATTTTTCGTCATACTATGACTGCATATTTCCAATTAATACTGAAAAGTTCTTACACTGAAAAGAACTTACATGAAGTTTATCTTAAAATCTATAGTAATAATATGAAGCTGAAGAGTTTGTTTGTTTGAACATGCGCTGGAAATACTGGACCAATTTGAAAAATTCTTTTAGTGTAAGATAGTCCATTTATTGAGGAAGGCTATAAGCTATCAAGCAGTATGTTACTATTATTAACGCTGGTGAAAACGCAGGGCATAGCTTGTTTAGACTATATAATAATACTAGTTGACCTGGCGAACTTCGTACCGCCTAAGAACCAGTAAATGTTGTGTTAACTTATTAGCT
>DWQK01002822.1:0-12472 GCA_018231225.1 Noctuana stator | reverse complement strand
GCATTTCCAGTATTATTACCTACTTCCTTGTAACATCTTTACATCTTTCTTCTTTCTTCTTTATATCTTTCTTCTTTCTTCTTTACATCTTTCTTCTTTCTTATTTACATCTTTCTTTTTTCTTCTATACATCTTTCTTCTATAAATATATTCAGGTACATTAAATTCTGTGAAAACAAACAAGTAATCCAAGGATCAATTTTACGTATAGAATTTGCGTCGATAGATAACATTTTAATTCACTATAGCCTACGCAGAAATAATATGAGCACTTCGAAATGCGAGTAAATAAACATAAATCATTCTCAAATGATATGGGTTACAGCGGAATATTTACACAGAACTCGTCCTTAAGTGGCATACATGGAGATGGATCGATTTTATTTTATGTTGATATACATGAAAAAGAGAGAGAGATGACTTTTTTGTTTGTGCCAGAGCACTACAATCCAACTACGCTGAAGCAGGCCTCCGATAGAGTAAAGAATCCCTTGACAGGGCCAAGAATCAGAGTACATCTGAAATCTCTCCAGCTCTCTTGGTAGCTTTAAAAGGTTCCCCCATCAAAAAAGGTGTATATAGAATTATATTTACATTAATTTGTACACCCGTAATTTACCTTTAATACGGTTTGAACTAAATGCTATTATAACATCTTTCTACTTACTCATATTTGTGCTAATAAATATTTTGTCGTTTTCTTTGAATTCGATTCCTATAACACATGAACATCAACATTATCGTCGAGATTAGGCACTCGATACTTTTTCGTAATTACTACAGATATTTGTTTTCAAAGAATAAGAAAAAAGAAATATATATTGCTTAAGAAAGATATGGTAGATAATTATATTTCTCGTATCGCAGTAGTACCTACTTATACTCGTACGTATATAAAAACCATGTTCGTTATTATCTCGTCATTATTGGCATTATTTTCTTTGCATCGTGGAATGTGAATTCATTGTAGGAAAACATATCTGTTAGTCGGTTTGGCAGGTATAGTCGTACAAAAAAAATTAAGTGCTAATTTTATTATAATAACATTATTAGGTATGTATGAGACAATTTAGACGAAATATAATTTGTACAAATAAAAGGTTTAGAATTTATTTGCTTTTTGCTTAGATAAGAATTTAGATTTCTAGTCCATGTTTCAATGGCACTCACGACATGTATTTTCTCCATAATTTTTTTTCCGCGACTTTTCCCGATGTTTTCTAGTTATTCTGCTATTCAGGGCAAAGCAAAACCCAATAAGTTGTAATGATTATGAAAACCGCTCGTCATTCTTGAGTAATAAATGATGTTCTCTTTATTTAAAAGTAGATCTCGTTACTTATTCTAATACAAAATGGGATACAATTGTGTATATGTATCAAGTACAAGATCTACATAACAAGAAAGTTTCAAATTGTCATAGAGACTTAGTATAAGTCTCTATGACAATTTGAAACCGAATTCAAAAAATCCTGAGCGACCTATTTCACGACGTACAATTGCACAAAGGCTCTAAAAAAATACGAGCCACTCACATTTTATGATACTGTAAAACGAAAATAACTGTCCAAAGCCTCAGATCGCGGCAAGTGACGGTTTCGTACAGATTTAAAACATATCAAACACGTGTTTTTGTTAGCGACTCTATACAACTGTTTCAATAGGAGCGTTCCTCCGCCCCCTATATTTCGGTAAACCCACTGTGTTTACTCTTTTGGAAATGTATTGTCTTTACATTATACAAATGTAAGTTAGCGAATTTGTTTGCATGGCATTTTTATCAAGATTTTTTTCATATTATTTCAAAACATTTTCAGATTAAAACAAGGTCTTAACCATTTATTGAGTTTCGGAAGCTACTCAAACAACGACTGTCCATTTCCGAACGTAAAGTAGATCGTATCCTACCTTGTACATTGAGTTGAGAAGCAATTTCTGAATGAAATTGAGTGGAAATCCCGCCAGAGATAAATGCTTTATTTAAGACAAATACGGAACAACCGAGGGAACCCCGTGCATACAAAAATGGACGCGGACATGAACGATGTACCTACATTATCAATCAGACTGGGTGATTGATTGATGAAATTCAGTTCGGAAATTACATCGCTACATAGTATAAAACAAAGTCACTTTCTCTGTCCCTATATCCCTATGTATGCTTAAATCTTTAAAACTATGCAACGGATTTTGATGCTGTTTTTTTACTAGATAAAGTGATGGAAGAGGAAGGTTTCTATGTATAAACGTTTACAGTTTTTCTGTAGTCTATTTAGTATCAGCATTACACCCATGCGAAGCCGGGGCGGGCCGCTAGTTTTGAATAAAAGTAATGATTATTTTTAATAAGTGACAGTAGAAAAGTTCAAAATAAATTATTTTTCAGTGAGAGTTTTGAAGAATTTTGAACTTTATATTGTATTGATACGGGAACACTTTGATTACTTACGAAAATAACTTAAATGTTAACTCCATTATTATTATTAACTTTATTTTCAATAATTTAAAACGTCGAAGTACTAAAAAATTAAATTGAGAGCATGAAGCCTTTTAAGCTTAAAGTGCAATGAATAAACCTCTAACAGATTACACTGAAAAAGCTAAGAGACGAGTGAATTAAAATTCCCGATACTAGTTGAATTATGAGAGAAGACTGTTGAACCCCGACTTCCGAAGGCATCGAACTTTGACTGGAGACGGGAAATATCTAGGTTAGCTCCGTGAAGCGAATCCAGTTGTAGCAAACTGTTACTTTGAGGTTTTATTGTATATATTTCTCGTACTCTGAACATTGTATATTCACTTCGTGTTAGTTGTCGAATACACCTCTAATTATATTGTTGCTTTCCCAAAAAAACACCACTTAATATGATAATGAAACAGACATGACAAACCTTCTGTCCAGTGATCCGCTCTATATAAAGCTAAATCATTTAATATCTATCCTACTTACTTACTTACTACTTTACATTAATATAGAATCTGTAACTTAATTATGAATAAATTATTTTCAAAACAGAGTAGATTTAGTATTTCAACCAATTTCAAACAATCATTTTTCTTTCAAACAATCATAGATCCGCTTGAAAGAACTCTAACTTCCCAATTTTCGTTGAATGTAAGGGGGTACGGCCACGGGATTACAACTCGGATTGCTCATCGGTCAAGTTACGATTGAGGATTTGCGGTCCCTTGCAATCTCCGTAGGTCACAAATAGATTGACGTTGAATAGGGTCTCCTAAAAGGAATTATATATGACTGCAGGTAACCGGCTTGGTCATGATTTATCATTTAAAGCTATTTTAGAATGGCGTTTCAAGGCAGAAAATAACAGTAATATTTAGCACTAGGTAGTGCCCGCAACTTCGTCTGCGTAGGATTAATATTTCGAGCTAATCCATGATGTATATTTATAAATTGTAACCCATGTGTTATTCTGATGTATAAGCTGTATTATTGTAAAGTTTCACTAAAATCCATTTATTAGTTTTTACGTGAAAGAATAACAAACATCCATCCATCAATCCATCCATCCATACTTACAAACTTTCGTGTTTATAATATTAGTAGGATTTATTTTATGACTATATGCATTTTATATCCCTTTTTTTGTTTCAATTAATGTGTTTTTTTGTTTTTATTATTGCAATTTGGCAAACGTTGTTCTGCTATATAATATTAATTATAAATATTTATCAGGGACTTTATTTATTTATAAGCATTTATAATTCTAATGGCAAAAGCGTTTTTTATAATGGTCTATTTGTTTATAGTAGGGTATCTAAATAAAATAATTCATTTCAACAATGTATACCTAATAATATATATCTGCCCTGTATAGTCAGTTTGCTACATGGGGAATTCCCTGTGTAGCAAACTGCCCACAAATCGTTATTACCACTTGCGTTGAAACGGACAAGTAGAATTACAAATATAATAACGTTTGCAATTCAAGCTTTGTCCGGGATAATTCGTTTCACGAGACAATTTCTAAACTGAACTAGGAAAACTGAAAATAATTTGTATTTGTATAAACAATATTTCAATTCATATTAAATTAGTGGTCTCTTTTCGCAAATTATATTTTACAAGCACTCTTTATCTGTATCTAATATACGAATAAAATAAAGTTAGGGATCGGCTCTTTCTATTCTCTTTCTAATGTAGGTTTACTTTCATTACATGGTACTTACTATGTGGTATTATATTAGCCTTATAAAATCATACAATGTAACCTACAATTAGACGTAATAAAATACTCGTGTCGACAGTACGTTTCGTTTTGTTTTCCGCTCTTACACCTCTCTCCGCACTTTTTTAACAATTGACGCAAAATTGCGTAATTCAAGTAGTTAATAAAACTGAACTCAATGTAACTCCTTGAGGTACGCTTGACGAAGAAATGGTATTCTTGACACTGACTAAATACTTGCTGATATAAATACCCTTGGATATCGGTTTTCAGTCACCCTCAACAAAGGAGCAAACAGCATACAAATTGCGGGTATTTCACATACCTCGTGACTTTAATTCATAATTTTAAGTTCTTCCTCAATGAGGATTGAACCCGGATCATTTTAATGATAAGAAATTTTAGGAAAAGATAATCGCTTTACCACACAGGTCGTCAAACGGTAATATACGAAGTCTTTTACGTTTATCAATGCGTTATACGTATCTAAATACTAGTGTTTATTTCTGAAACCATATGAAAATCTTTGATTTATGAATTTCCAAAGGCAATCGTATTTACAAGACGTCCTGCATTTTGAAAGACGTGAATATCAATTAAATAAACTATACTGAGCTTCTGTTATTGCAACCTTGAACCCGATTCCAAAATTAAAACGTTATATTAATATTATTGTTAACTTCATTTATAACTGCCTGTTCCAAAGACATACATATTTCATGATTTACAAGCGCGAAGTTACAACATAACAAATAATTTATTGTTATTGCTGTAGAAGCAGAAGTCTTAGTTATCATTTCTATACAAATTACCTCTATTTTTTGACAATTTAATACTCTTAAACATTGTTAATTAACCTATAACATAAGTAACATTTCATGCTTTCTTTGCCGCTATACGTCTACAAATTCTAATTTATTTAAAGATTACAGTCCTCACATTTCTACTCTACTTTTAATTTTCAAATTTAGTGTTTTTTTTTGCTTTTTAACATTTTTCCCATATTCGTGGAAATTTGTCACATTTATAGACATAGCAATACGCATATGCTTCTAGCTTCTGGAATCTAGCATTTTAGACAGAAAAGAGCGATACACAAGCTGACCTGCAATGAAGTTAGGTAGTGTAGTTGAACGAGGTTAGAAACTTTCGGAAGACGTATTGAAAAGTTCCACGCCAAAGGGAAGGAAAAGTCTCCTACGACAGCGAAAACTTGATGACATGAGTAACGATGAGAGGTAATTGATCAAATTACAACAAACCAATAATAATAATAAATAAATAATGCTATACACTCACAGCCCCACACTAGGATTACCTGTGTCGTGGGTGTCACACACGCACAAAATCAATTACACAAACAACCAGATCGAGAATAGAAATTTAAACTTATTTAAATTTTTGTCCCGCTGGAGATCGAACCTGATCGACCCTTCGAATGGTGGACTAGCGAGGTAACCACTAAACCACGTGGTCGTCGGATAATAGAAATTGTTATCAAAATGTATAATATGTACCTACCATGTTTTTCGTTTTGTTATAAACTGTTTTTGTTTTTCTGGTTAATGAAATATAGGTTGCATTTAAATACTCAGTGAAATAAAGATTCTTCTATTCCATTTTACTTTTAACAGTTAGTAGTAGACCTCGTTCATCATCACTTGGCACTGTAACCATGTCGTGCTAACTGTCTCCGGAAACTCGGTCGAAGCGCGGGTAGTAATATCCGCACCCGCCAATAACCTCCAGGATTTATTGAACCTTTTCTTTACCCTTTTGCACTTTTTGAGTTCATATGCCGTATTATTTGGTGTTACCCTTTTTGTGTCTCACTGCTAGATACGGGACTCTCTCCACAACCAGGGAAAGTCTGGAGCATAGGTACTTCTCCAATGCAGATTGGTGGTTAATCATAACATATGATGCAATATTTGATAACTTGTAATAACTTGTAACTTGTAATTTGATACGTCGTATCTTAAATAGACTATTTTATCCACTTACAGTTTCTACAAAAACTACTGAATCTGTATTTCAAACACATACATACTTACCAGAATAATTATAGGCAAATCTGTTTGAATTACGTTAGTGAATAGTAGGTATGCGAAAATTTTAGATATTGGAAATCGTCACCACATAATGTGCCTCCACTTGGCAATCGAATCGTGACGTGCAACCGCCGTCGGAAGTAGAGCGGGAGTAACAATTTCCTTGTCCATCATTGGCCTCTAGGATTTATGGAACATTAGTTTCTGCTTGATACTTCGACTGCATTCACTTCAGAGTTCGGTACGAAATTTACCGGGATAGGAAGCAAGCATTCTACTTCGTGATCCAGGCAAAGAATAAGTTTGTACCTACTATAATTTCATATAAATTCATTTAAGTTTTTGCGTAATTAGGTAACAAATACACAAACGAAAACCTTTCACACTTACATTTCACACTAGCTGTTCCCCGCGGTTTCACCCGCGTTAAGGATTGTAACGTAATGCTTGATAGTCCTAACAAACTAACTCTTTAGCTTTTTTATATTATTAGTATAGATAAGTAGGAATTCTTTCATCATGAGGCAAAGTATATTTAATCTATAAGAATTTTCGATGATGTTATCCATAATCCTTGTGCTAAAACTATAACTAATTACATTTTAGAAGTTGATGCGATTTTTACTATAAAATTGTCAACTCTCTAATAAATTTAATTTTTTACACCCACTTCTGTCGGGATCCAATTATTAGCATAGTTTTAAACTCATTTTAAAATCTTTCGTCTTTTATGAACTGACCAGAGCATCGATGTTAACACGATATATGTATCTACATAGTCTGATCAATGACGATGTGAATGTTCAATTGCTATTCCTTTCATACAAAACAAAGAGATATTATCAATGCCAATAAACATAACGTCACTTGGCAGTTGCATGTCGCGAAAATCTTCACCGGAAGCGTAGCAGGAGCGTGGGCAGCAATTTCCGAGCCCATCAATAACCTACAAGATTTATGGAGCCCTGTGTAATGTGGCTCCTATTCCCTTTGCCCTTTTACGTCCGTTGACTGATAAGATCGGTTAGGAGATAGAACGGTTTTTCCGCTCCTCTTTCGCTCCCCCACCCAGGTTTTATCTAAACGCTTTTCTTTATTAAAATTTCAGCTAAAAATGAAGGTACAATTCCAAATGGAATTCCTGAGCAAGTGAACGACGAATTATTCAGCAATAAAAAAGCTTTTTGGGGCTCGTCATAATTTTTACCGGAAAATAGAGCCATAAAATTCGTGATACACCGACCCTGCTCTTATCCGTCGACTGTTCTACACAATGCTAACAAAACATAACGTCTGACAATTATTTTTAGCTGCCTATCACAATACACGAATTCCGCAACAAGACTCACGGATTTGGTGAAAAAGAACACCAGTGAATGAAGAGTAAGGAACTTCTGTGGTGATTGAAATGGAAATATATTTTACAACGAGGTGTTGCAGTAGGCTTAGGCCGTGGCTCAGAAGATCAGACTAGAAAATCAACAAGTACATTCAGCTTCATTCGTGCGATTATAACTCCGCGGAATGTTGAAACATAGTTAATTGTATAATATAACAAGGTGCGCGAGCCTTGACATGAATTTGAGACATGTTTTTAACTCTCACAGAATATTAATGTTCAGGCGAGCCCTCACAACATTCGTTCAGATCCACTCTTAACGAAAACCGATTCGCCGCTATTTTTAAATGGAAACCTTTAACTCGCAAACTTTCGATATTGCCCGAGAGATTGTTCGTCATGCGAAGATACATTGACCAAAATGCTGACGAATGACTCAAGGTTGGATCGTATTTTATAAAATGGCCGTAACATCGCTGAGTGATTAAGACTTGCGAGGATGTCTGAAGGAGGTGTACTTACGTTCGTCAGGAGATGGTTCGCCGAAGCGGTGGAGGTCACACACTCGGTGCTAGCACAATTCACTGTCAGTGGGTCAGATGTTAGAAGCGCGACTAGAGGAAAGTAACTGGCGTGTAAAATTAGCGCAGCTTCGGCGCGGTAAGCGACGCGTCGTCGCGTTGTGAACGGTCGGCGGCGACTAGGGCAGGGCGTCCCGCCGGCGCCGGCCGCCCGCCCGCCCCGCGCCTTATCACACGAATAAAATTTATTTAATGGATAATCGGGCCGACGATGGGGCTTCCATTGAAATTCTCCCGCTTTACGATGCAGTTATTAATAATTGAAACGTGTTTGTCAGAAACTCGGGGTTGATTAGTGCGATTGTGTTTTGAGCCCCTAATTGAAACTGAACTACTGAAGATAATTAAAGGATAACAGACATTTATGTTACTGTTTTAATGACTCGGAATATGAATAAAGAAAAAATTACGAAATGCATACAGAAGCTTAACTATAGAGTTCGTTCTTCAACAGAAAGGATAATTAATTTATTTACAGGTACCAACTTATGATATAGGTCATGGTTTTAAAAAGCTACTGAAAGGTGTCTAATTAAGAGTGATTTTTTCATTCGAAAGTAAAAATACGTATGTTTTTAGTAAGTTGTGATATTTTTAGTGCATCGTAAAGTAGACATGTTCAGATTAAAATATTCTGCAACTTTTCTCTCTAAATTTTGCATAAGGCACAGACTGCAAAATAAACGCTTGCCGCTAAATATCTTTAACATTCTTCAAAATAAATAAAATTGACAAACACCTAAAATAATGAAAACTATTTAAAAAAATATGTTTTCGTTTCATTTAGTGTAGCGCAGAAATTCATAAATGTCTGTAAAATGGAAAACTTTAGCAGAAACGTCGCAATTGCAAAGTTTCAAATCTCTGCTTTCAGCACGAGATGCCTCGTTTCTTCCACAGACTTCTGTTTTCGACGAAGTTTATACGATCAATCAATGGCGATTTTCGCGGATTAACTTTTGCTTCTCAATGTGTAATGCGTGTAATGTGTAAATAATTACAGAATAGAAAACAAATTAGTAGAACAAGTTTGAGGATAGCAATAACAAGAGAAAAGATTAGGCAACGAAGAAGTAACCATACTCTTGGCAAGTAAAGTGAGATCTAATTGAGGGTAGTAGAAGTCAAAAGCTGAGGCTAACGCGAAGATAAATACTGATAACGGTTTAGATTAATTAAAAAGTTATAAAACAAATTAAATAACATTTTAGAATTGAGCTATTAAGCACGTTCCACACATTTGAATGCAAACAAGTAAGAAGAGTTGAGAACTAAAATTGTTCTATATCAATATTGGAGCAAACAACCCCGGCTTAGTTTACACAGCCCGCGGCCTTCCCACAGATTAAATAAGACTTTATACGCCCGCCATCGCAATTATCAAAGACAATATAGACACTGTAAATATGTAAAGCTATAGATTAAGCAATAAGCATATGCATTAATATGCAACCAATTTATACTATGACCTTCCCAACTAGCAAAATATGTCGTAACAAAACCAGCAGCACGTTTCTATTTCTTATTAAACGCTTGATTAAAAGTATCCGACCTATCTACTAAAGTTTAAAAAAATGGTATAGAAATAAAACAGTTGCGGTTTTTCTTTAAATGGTTTCGCTAATATAATTAATTACTTCTTGCCGCAAGAAAGGCAGCCGGACTGCCGTTGACAGCTCATTCTTGAACTTGAAAGCGTTTTACTGAATTCCAGCAATTTCCGTTATTTTCGAACCGTTTGGAAATTCTAAGTTTATTAGGGATTTTATTGCTTTACAGAAAAACATCCTATTATAATTTATTAATTTATACCGCAATGCTATAGATGAATGAAACCTTAAAGTTTACAAAAGGTATGTCGATGCCAATCCAGGTAGTCTTAAGAATAAAGCTAAATGCCTTAAAAAAATATGTAATATAAAACAACGTCTGCTAGGAAAATAAAAAGGAATCAATTTTCTTTACATTTTTCTTTAAGATATTTCTAATTTCTAGATTATTTAGTATTGTTTTTAGAAAGGAAGCGCCTTATTTCAAAATAACTAAAAAAGATTTACCTACGTTCATAAAATATTTTAAAATTACATTTGGTACATACCAATACATTCAGGTGAGGAAAAAATTATATAATTTTTTTACTATAGAAAGGTAGGTGATGTGATATAAAGTAATTTTATGCATAGAGTTTATAAATTTTGGTTGTTTCTATATCAATCTGTGCGATATATTCTCTATATTAGATATAAGATTAAAAATAATTAAATAGTATAGGTAATAAAATGACATCATGAGCTCCCCTGTAGATAGGTACATTCCATTCTTATAAGTACCATTACGCTAGAATTCATAAAGATTCTTGACATTTCAGGGACAATATTCATTCCCTTATAGAGCTGGGAACACGAGGTCCTTGACCTTCTATTATGTAATGTCTGTGACGTCTGTGTCCTCATTTTACTATTGACACTAAGTACCAAATCATTAATTCTAAAAGAAAATTTTGAGATTAAAAAATAAGAAAATTGATTAATTTGATTTGAAATTAAATTATAATTTAAAAAACTAAAAAAACGCCTTTATAGCAAGTAGAACTAGAACAACTAAAAAACAGACACCTATAATCTACACGTCCTATAGAATTATTAATTGTATTACGAAAAAGCGTGTCTTTCGCTTAAAAGGTTGACTGGAAGACAATGCTTATCTATCTGTAGCATTAAGTCCACCTTTTATTTATTTTAGTGGTAATAAAGTTTTGAAAGTTTAATAAAGATCTCTGCAATAAGTTAGTACCTAACTAAAATTTTATGATCTAGAAATACTTTTCAGTTACCATTCCTCCGTCATTGACTGACCCACTTTGAAACGCTCATTGAGTTGCCTGCAACAAACAGAAAAATATAAAACTTCAAAAGTTTTTCGAGTTTGTTCACGTCAAGCAAAGTCGAGCAAAGTTATTTTATTTGCGGACATGCCGAGAAATTTTACTTCGTGGTTCTATAGGATAGCTGCTTTACGCTGGTTAGCAACATAAAAACAGCATATTTAAGAAGATGGTACTTTCCACACCATCTAATAGTCTTCCATCTAATAGTACCTAATAATAGTTATTAATTATCTTCCATCTAATAGTACTTAATAATAGTTATTAATTTTAAATACTTATGACATATTTTTATTAGACAAGTGCCTACCACAAAAATATTTTCTCATACTTATACATGTAGGTATTCATTACAGTAAAATTTTACCTACAATTTTTTCCATAAAACATATTTTTCTATTGTAAAATTTTAACTAAACTCATGTAATTAATACAATTTTAGTTACATACCTTCTCCATTTTTTATAATAAAAAAATATCTTCTCCGGATTATTATTCTACTATTATGTCCAGGAACATGCAGAGTCCTCTGTTATATCATGCACAAAACTTAGTTTCGCTGTGTTCCCCAGAGATGGCAGTGATAATTGAATTGTGATGAAGATTATTTTATAAAATACATTAGTAAGTACATATTTTTAATCGTCACGTAAATTTTTTACTTAAAAAAAATATTTTCTTGTTTTTTTTTACTATAATAAACTGGCTTTTTGACACTGGATGCCATTGCCTTAATGTAATGTAGCTGTAAATATTATTATCTTCTGTCTTTAATTAATCTGCGCCTGCGCTCCGATTTCCGATTTATTAACTAGCCAACTTTAGCCAAGCTCTCTGTATTTTATTTGCACCGTGCACGTAACTGAGAGTGACAACTACGACAAAGGTATAAAATACAAACGCGTTTTTAATATATTATAACAATATGTGGCTGGTTTTTTTATAAGATACTGTATTTACCCTGACTTACTATTACTGTTTTAGTGATCATTAATGACATAAGGTTCAAAATGCTATAGTTAAATGTTATATTCTAGTGTAGTTAAATCACAGAGTAGGTGTGGAATGCAGAAAGATTATTGTGGTCGTTCGTCCTGATTTACTTAATTTCGACCTTACTTCCTAATCATATATTATAATATTCATCAAAAATACCATCCCGATTTCGTTTCTTTATAATTATCCAAACGTTTTATCTATTTTAAAACAATTACTGCTTTATTAATTTTATTCGTGCCTCTCAAATTCTTTTTTTTTTTTCCGTTTTGCATTTTCAATACACATTTATTGCTATTTTACGTATCTACACGGAACCTACACTACCTACGTTTTATTACTCGTTTCTTAAGAGAAACAGCTTCAGTAGGTAGGTACTCGTATGTGTCGTTTACAAAAAAACTTCTTATAATTCCTAACTTTTCTAG
>DWQK01002821.1:0-12473 GCA_018231225.1 Noctuana stator | reverse complement strand
AGGTGGGTAGTTACTCCTCCCCCCCAGTACCACTCCCTCCTGCGTGTATCATAATCCTACATATTCTGCCTGTAGGTCAACTGTTATTATGTGGCGAGGTTGACACAAGTCGTAATAGGAATTATATTTGATGTTGATTATCCATGGGTTGCAGTGACCACTTAACATCAGGTGTCTTTCGTGCTCGTTTTATATAGATAGCAAATGAAGATTGGTTATAGCTAACATTTTCTATCCCTTGGCTAAAAAGTTTGTCGTGTTAAACTCACAATGATGTCGAAAAATACTTAGCAAAACTCACACAGATACAATACGCTTGGCTATTTTCGTAAAAAATTTATTAAAACTTTCGCTCAAAAGTTTTTACGCGGAAGATAGAGACCAGTAGATAGGTACGTAGGTACATGATAAAGTAACACATATATAATTATTTAGCTATGGATTTTACATAAATAAATAAATCTTCTGTTATAAACTTTTATACAAAAAAGATATTTAAATTGTCACATTACTGTTTCTTCAGTGTTCAATTAGGGTACTTAATTTATCATTACATAGTATAAAATTAAGTTGCTTCCGCTGTCTGTTCGCTTAGATCTTTTAATCTACTTAACGGATTTTAATGTAGTTTTCAGAAATAGATAGAGGAATTCAAGAGAAAGGTTTGTATATTATTTATATAATTTACAGGTGCTGAAGCGGTATGAAATTCGCCGAGTCAGTCAGTTAATGTATAAAGCGGTTACACATGCTCTCATACGCAAAAAGTAGTTATAACGTCAGTTCCTGTTCATGTCTTTCTTTCTTTCTTTCAAGTTTTCCAACCCCATTACTAAGCGCCATGATTGAAATAACATTTCTGCCAGAGTGAAACTTGGGACTTGCGAAATTGTTTTCCAACTTTTGTGCCCTCATTCCAAAGTTATGGTCCCCTGGCACAGTCCGAAGCGAATTAAAGTACCGTGCATACTGAATTGCTTCTGCGTTTACTGATAATAATGTAGGACAAACATGTTTTATGTACGAGTATATTACGGTAGCAACTTCACGTTAAACTGTAGTTGTAATGCTACTGCATGCTATGTCATACGTCTTTTTCTGTTCACGGCCTAAATGTTAGTGTTATTGTTTTGTTATTGTACCCAATACACTCTAACCCTTGTCTTGAGCTAGAGATATATGGCATTATTTATATTTATAAATAATTAGTATTTCAAGCAATTCACACAATCACTACATAGTATAAAACAAAGTCGCTTTCTCTGTGTCTATGTATGCTTAAATCTTTAAAACTATGCAACGGTTTTTTTAACAGATAGAGTGATTGGAGAGGAAGGTTTATATGTATAAACGTTCACAGTTTTTCTGTAGTGTATTTAGTATCAGCATTGCACCCGTGCGAAGCCGGGACGGGTCGCTAGAGCTACATATTATATTTTGTTAGATAATGTTATTTATTGATCGTCGTATCATCATGATCTGCAAACTAGTAAGCTACTCTACCTACTACTAAAATAAATAGGTACAAAATCGATTCGTAAGCAACTAGAACATCAAAAACACCTGACCCTATTTTTAATCATGAGATCATGACCAATACTAAAGTTATTTCTGCCAGAACGTGATCTTAAGTAGCTGCACGCTGAAGGCGTATAACGTACAATAGTAAAAGGATCTCCGTGACAAGGTCGCGTAACACAGACACGATCTAGTTCACAAATGATATTATATGGTACCTATTTATCTTCGGTTATTGGGTTGACTGTAACCGGAGAGGGAGAAATGTTCGCCTCTGTATCGGTTTCGAGATAACTGAACCGAAAAAATGATGTTGCACTTTGTTATATAAGGCATACAGCATATTCTTGAATCAGTGGCCTTATCCTGAATTTTATTGTTTAAAGATTAATTCAAGTAAACAATGAAAGTACTATTAAATTCGCGTAACAAGAGAAGCCGACTTCAAAATTGTCGCGTACGTACTTCAAATTTAAGACTTATATGGTTTTCTCGTGAATGCTGTAGTGGCCAGGGCCAGTATTAGCTTTCAAATAAGAGGAGAATCATCAAAATCGGTTCATCCAGTCAAAAGTTATAAGGTAACAAACATTTATAACAAAAAAACAGCTGAATTGAGCAGTCTTCCTTCTCCTGAAATCGGTTGATAAAAACAGTACAAATAGTGAATGATCTGTTTTCGTAATAATTTTAATATTATAAAGAGATAGACAAGACATTGCCAGCAATATATTGAGTCGTGTATGTCGTAGACACGCGATGCGTTGCGTTTCGACATCAATAAATAACCTTTTGTTGTAACCTTTAGAACACGTACAACGATTTGTGCCAATCCATCACGCGATACGCTTATCCCGTTTCTTTGTACCCTTCAAAAATATTATATTAAAACTTCGTATCTCTAGAAACATAACTAACATCGATGGTGGCCGATGACTAACACCATTGTTTTCTTAATTTACAAAGTTTGTCAATGAGAGAAACATAGTTCTAGAAAATCTTAGGACAATACAGTAAGATTAGTACATTACTCAGTACATGAGTACAGAAGTACAATAAACAGAAAAAATAAGGTTAATAAATATTATTTATCTGTATATTAATAATATACCTTAATATTATCGTATTAATATTATTAATCTGTATATCATATTGATTTGTAACATGTAACAAACATATTTCTGGAATTTCTATTCATTTCGTTACCTTTTTTAATTTCGAAGTTTTATACTTTCTGCTAGTAAATATGAATCAAATAATTGCTTTTGTTATTTTTTATACATTACATATTCCGAATTCAGGTTTTAATATATACAAATTATTCGAATTCTTGTGCCAAACTGTATACAAGGTAATTGAGAAGGTTGTAGAGTCACGTTGTGGACTGCTCGTAATAACTGTAGCAATTACTTCCGTCTGGCGTTGCTCGCTTGCTACTGACTTTTTGTCAACAAGCTCACACGTGTTCAATAACAAACAGGACATTAGATAGATATTCATGTTGCTATGTTATATTTAAATTGCATTCAATTCACTTGGATACAACATTAATATTAAATTGTAATAATTAGTTAGTTACCTAAAGATCTTAACTCGAACGCAAGGAGACAAGAACATTTAAAGTTACATATATTATTATTCTAAATTGTATACGAAATTCTTACCTGTATATAACGACTACCGATTCTACAAATCCTACAACGGGACAATTCGTGCATGTACCTACTCAGTTGCAGCTTTTTAATAATAAAAAAAATTACTAAATTAAATATTGGGATTATATTAATTTAAGCACTTCAATTTATATCAACTCATTGACATTAACTATCTACTTACTTATAATTCAATTAACAATATATGAATTCTTAATACTAAAATTGAAAATGGATAAAGAATATGTTGGAATATACCCAGGAAACAATAAAGCGTCTAATATATACTGGTTCTATTTGTAAAGATATTTCGAACGCAAATATTGGTGAAATAAACGCGGAGTAGTCGCATGTCGCAACTCATAGCTATGCGAAGTGATTCTGCAACTAGTATTTGCAATTAGATCAACCAATCTAGATGTAGAGCCGTTTATCACGCTTGCTATGAATCTAGTCGACATTTGGACTCTAGCGGCACAAATACTTTAGCGAATCCAGTAAACATTTACATTTAAGCCACAATTATGGTATAAATAAAGCTATCTCTGACTCTCTATGGCGATTATTTTGATAATATTTTACAAATGTTAAATTATTAGCAATTTTTAATGATTTTAAAATTTGTGGCCGTTTAAAAATTTATGGCGTGAAATTTTTTGTTTCATAATTTATTACAACTTTCGCCGTGGTTTAAGTCAAACGCTTTTTTGCAACCATTGCAGATAATACAAAAACGTACAAAATATTATAAGGTCACTATACTTTCAAAAGCAATAAATGTATCATAAGTCTATTATATGGTTCTTTTTTTAATCTATTAATTTTAATTAAGTATTTTATCTAAAAAGGTCTTGATACACATTTCATACTCATGGCGTGATCTCAGCGCGAGGGCCGCGGATGCAAGTGCTGAGTTGCGCCAGCGCCGCTCCACTTACTGCACGCGACACAGGAATTTGCTTATAACTCAATGGCTAGAGACTCATATTTCATGTTATCTTTGCTGAGTGATGTTAATCTTTTCCCCGGTTTCCTCTACTTATTCCCTATCTTCCCCGGTTGTGGAGAGAGATCCGTGACCAGCAGTGGGACATGAAAAGGGTTGAAGTCCCATGCTTAAGTATTAATTTATTTATTTTTGGTTTTTGGTATGGGTATGCCTCACGAGGGCATATTGCAGGAAATTTTCTTTTTATAGTTATTAATTATAATTTTGTAAATATTTTTATGTTAATAATACTGTTTTTAATTATTCTAAAAATACATATTTATAACTATTTTATGTATCACCTTAATAAAGGGTTACAAAGGTTTAACTTAATGACAAATGGCATTCTCTCGCAGTCAGCCTTGAGCGATGGTAAAAGTTTAATATTCCTTGATCGTGAGAGTCCCTTAATTGCGATAATCTTTTATCTTCCCTGTTCATCTTTTTAACTATAATTTTTATCTGTTTTTTATAGATTCTTATTTACTTGATATTAATTTTTAAGTTGTAATTTTTGTTTTCCTACTGTAAAGGCTAGCTGACAGAAAACGTTATTAAGCTTTAAGCTCGCCTATTGTACCACTTTAAACTAGTACAATAAAACAAACAAATAAAAGAAACGAACAATCTAATATTAATAAAATCAAATCTATTATAAGATATATATATATATATATATATATATATATATAGATATGTAATTTGATCACCATAACATACAAAAAATTGGGAGTGGTTACATTACTACTTATTGCCCAGCTCGTCAAGTACAATTGCGAACGTAAGTGTGGTAAGTATATTCAGTATTTTAACCAAATTCAAAAAATAAGGTTTTCAATTCGATTTTTTTATGTTTGTTACCTCACACCTTTTGACTAGGTGAACCGATTTTGATGGTTCTCATTCTATTTGGAAGCTGGTGCTTTCGGTGTGGTTCCATTTCAAATACTTAAGTCCAGTTCCGACAATGCCATCCATGAGAAAACCATACTTAATTCTTAATTTTCCCAATTAACATCATGTGCGCGACCATTTTGAAGTTGGTTGTTTTTGTAACTCAAGTGATAATGATTGCAATTAACAAGTGTTTTAAATATTCACGCATTTGATTGTACTTCACGAATATTAGTGCTGCATACCAGAGCGATGACCAATTAAGTAATGGTCAGCTTTATGGCTCAAAAGCGAATGTTAGGCAACATGGAAATTTCATTCGATGATTCACATACGATATCGTAACATAATCTTAATAGGTTTGTTTTCGTGGAACAAGATATTTTTATTCGCTATATTATTATTAAGGTACTTCATTACATTATTTTATTGTACTTATTGGCTGCATATTAATAGGTTTTTTAAAACGTATTGGATTTTGATACCACCACAACGAGACCAAACAGACACAGACATAGAGGGTCTACCCTCTATGTCTGTGTGCGTTTGTATGAGGGTGGCACCTGTGTGTGCCACCGAAAACCTACGCAACTATGTGATAAATAAATAAAATTGTTTTATTAATGAATAAATTAATGCAATTTTAAGTTATTACATATGCGTAAAAAAGTCAAATAAATAACAATATACAATCGACACATCGCAATTACGCGCTTTTTTGGCGACCGAGAGAAAAACGCCGTCGGAAAATAACTCTCGGTAGTCAGTTTCTTACGGGTAAAGTAATAAATAATTTCAATTAAACATTGGTTCTATGGCAACCATACATCGCGGCTACCGCGCATACTCAGAATACTCATCTGACAAGTTAGTTCGACTAGTTTTATTTTACATATAGTGTTCCGCAGTCTTGCAATTTCACTTCACGTTACGTTTCCTATAAAAGACGGTCTGTGTGAAAAAGACAGATGCTTCCCGCGGAGGTGAAGTTGTCGAGTGTTTTGATGTAAACCAGTAAAGTAATTTCTTCCTCATTGGCCGTTTAAAAGGTAAAAGTTTGCTGAAGTGGTCGTTAAAGTTAGTGTTTGTTATTTTTATAATCATGGCTTGCGATTAAGATAATGATCGTGTTTATTAAAAGACTTATAAAGTTTTTAGTACCTGCTTAGAAATTTGCTGTTATTTATAAATTTTGTTGCGCCTTTACGTAAGTTTCAGTAAGTAAAGTATGCCTTCAACCCTTTTTATGTCCCACTGCTGGGCACGGGTCTCTCCCAACAACCGGGGAAGGCCTGGAGCATACTCCACCACGCTGCTCCAATGCGGATTGATGGAGTAAATTATACTCTACTTAAATCACTTACCTACTAAAACTATTAAAGAAGTCGGAATACAAAGCTAACCACAAAAATAATATTTCTGGCCTAAATGCGATAATAAGCATCTATCATCTAAAAAAAGTTGAGTCCAGATCGCTCGTGCGTACTCCATGGAAAGTGAAAACTAACTTTCGTCGTAAGAATACCGTTGACGCCGCGGGCGGTGGAACCTTTTCCTTACAAACTGTTTATGAAATTATAATCAAATCTACTAGAGATTCTTTATAATTGGTACAGCAGAGACTGGACCACGTTTTTTTACTGTGGGTTCACCAGACAGATTGGATAGGTAAGAAAAATCTTATATCCTCCTGATATTACAAACGCAAAAGTTTGTATGGATGGAAGTTTGTTACTCTTTCACGTAAAAACTACTAAATGGATTTTAATGAAACGTTACAATAATACAGCTTATACATCAGAATATCACATAAGCTACAACTTAAAAAGATATTGTGTAAATTGCTTGAAATACTAATCCTGCGCAGACGAAGTCGTGGACACCTGGTATGACACTAAAATCTTTAATCCGTTTCCTCGCAAAAATACTATAAGTATTTAATATTTATAACATTCGCCTTGGATCTTGTCTGTTCGGGTACCTTTAACATGTATACCTATAGTCGATCTCGTCATAAGTTTCCAGGAAATGAACCGACATACATAAACAGCTCTTACATAACGTTGCCACTTGACCATATTACGAATATGTACGGCGATAAACATTAGACCATATGGGACAGGTCTAGAGAAAAAACTACCAAGTCACATTAGTAAAGTGGAATTCTGAACCATTTTCAACCGGCTTTAAAATAAGGAGACGTAGAAAGAGGACGTCTCTCAATTCGACTGTATTTTTTTTACATTTGCTACAGACTTTCGACTTTCAACTTTCGACTGGGTGAAGCGATCTGCACAATTCTTTTTTATTTGAAAACTGACGCTTCCCGTTTTGTCCTATTTCAATTTGGTTTAGTCCTGACGAAGGCATTCTGAAGAAAAGTAAAAACTACATTATTTGCATTATTATTTACAAGGTGTTTGTTTACAAATTTTTACTCGCATATAACATTATGTTGTTATGTGATTGCGCTAAAACCAGAACCTAATGTAGAATATAGTTTGCGTTACAGCTGTTACAAGAAAACATTCTTGTCTCCTATATTTATAGTTTTTAGAACATTTTTTCTCTGGAGTCCTCACGTTTTATTGCATTTCTTTGCTGTTTATACGAAACTTGTACAGATTGAACTAATTAGTAAACTGTGGTAGAGATTTATATGGAAATTTAACGGCTACTGACGCTTCTAGGAAGTAACATTCTGTTAAAGAAAAGATTTTTGATTGAGCAGTAAGTGGTTGAACTTGGAATATAAATGAGCATAGGTGATTTGTTTATACCTGTGCTGATCCTATAAAAGTAGTAATTTTAATGGTCATGAACAAAGAAATGACTCTAAAGTGTAAATAACATGAGAAAGCATAAACTACACACGGGTTTAATTCTAGATAACTTATAAAATAAAACCTAAGGAAACGAAGCTGACAAACACGCTACTTACAAAGATATGGTATATTATTAACCAGTGACACAATTGTAATAAGTAATGTAGTAATACGTATTTCATTACAAACAGAGACTGGGTCAAAGAGACCGCAAATGTCAGCATTGAGGTAAAAGTGTTTGTATTGTGAAGTGAATTATCGTTAATTTTTATGTGACAGTCTCTTACTACTAGTATAGATACTAGAACTTATAAGCTAATTTAATTAAATACATATTTTTTCTACTTAACTTTTGTTCTAGTCTAAAGTTTAACTTAAAATATAAAAATTGTTATCAAATGTACAACATTTTCAGTGAACAAAAGCTTTGAGTTGTTATTGGAATAAAAACAAAAAATCCTAAAAAATGTAATATATTTAATAATTACAAATACAATTTTTCAGTAAGTATAAATAAAAATGTTTGAAAAGTTTTTTTTAAACCATAAGGGCCATTTTAATTTTTATATAGGTACCTAAGTACAAAAAAATCATTCTCACGATTAATACGAATTTATCGACAATAAATTAACAATGAAGTAAAATAGATAAACCCACAATATACATAGATAAAATATTTGCAGACTACGCTCTAAAAAGTAACGATGAATTCATAACCTTTTTTTAAAGTCGGCTAATAGTCTTATTAAAAACAAAACACTGTTATCTACTGCTACTGTTTATTATCTTAATATTCAATCGACACGCCTCATCGTAATAAAACATAATCCATTATAGCTCAAGAACGTAAGTCACGTTATCTAATTCATATCGAGCCGTTACGGCACTTTACCGTACGAGTTACGTAAATCCAGTCGAATGATGCGGCTAGGTCAGTAAACAAACCGTTAATTGGAAGGACGTATTCGTGTAACCGCAATTTAACACAAAAGTCAACCAATCAACTGTCTATTGTCAAGTGTCAAAGCATGATTGGTTTTTTTAGGTTAACCGGTAGGTTAGTCTGGTTAATTAACGCAGATGTCAAATGTTTCCTTGAGAGTCGTACGTCAAATAGTTTTCCGGTTTCTATAATGTTATGAATACGTTGCAATAAGTCAAATTTATTTGGTGTTAATCTTACATCAAGACATCCATAGAACCATGAAGCTAATAAGTTAACACAACATTTACTGGGTCTTAGGCGGTACGAAGTTCGCCTGGTCAACTAGTTTCATATAAATAAAATATTAATGCAATTATTTACGAGTATAGTCCTATTTGTATTAATATAATTAGGTTATGGATATTCGTCGACGGTATTTTTGAAGTTATTCTATATTAGGTACAGTACACTGATATTGAAACACTTAATTTATAATATTTCATAAGCGTAATTAAACTGTCTCTAAACCGTGACTGGTTATGCGCGGAAATGAACTTGTTACCACTAATTAGCCACAATGTGATGATTACCAAATATATTTTTTAAAATTTTGCTGTTAATTTCGAAACTAGGAACTTTTATTTTTCTATACTAGGAAAATGATACTGCTAAAATTTAAATTATATATTCATTTTTATTTTTCAATTAACATAAACTTTTCGAATCGAAAATTCTTGAGATGCTTCTAAAATAAATTGAGAAGCAAAACGCGCTACACTAAATACGGGTTTACTATGTTAATAATGTTAATGTTTAGATTATTTACGTCAAACATTTTCATTTATTGTATACCCGTGCGAAGCCGGAACGGGCAGCTAGTGTATAATAAACTCTACAGGAAATAAGTAATTACCAGTTAAAAATTCTCCGATGCTCCATTTGTCTACAATAAGAGCCACTGAATATTCATAACACGCAACAATTACCGAACAGTTAGTTTTCCGATTGTCAACTATAACGGTTCGTTGGTACTCGTAAGTCCGATTTGGACATACGATCCGTTTCATGGCGCCAACTGAATATTGAACCGGACATTTTATGTTCAAAACGGCATTGCCTTTGTTTGGATTTGAATGAAAGCTTTTTACCGTTATTTTCATATAGATGTACGCTAAAATTTTATCAAAACTGCATTAATTCATTTTAGTGTTGTAAAATTTGTGTTAACCATGTTTGTATACATAATTTATACAGTTATTTTAGTCAAATGTCGATTAAAAGTAAATTAAATTAAAACGTTAAGATTTATTTGTTGCTAAAGAATTCGTTAGATAAAAATGTTTTTTTTTTGTTCACAGGAGAGCACGGCATGGCTGTCGCTGTTACTAGCTGTACTTGCTTTCGTCACACCTGGTAAGAAAAAAATTGTTTATAACTCAGTACTTATTTCACTCAACCTTTTTCTGTGAATCAATTTTCGCTTTCGTTCAGAAATATAACATAATTGTGGTTGCTGGTTTAATAACATGGTAGCAAATTTTACCTAATCTGTAGAATACTAATTGACCTAGCCTGAACAGTATTAATAGCGTTTAAGGTAGAATATATATTCTCTGTAAAGGTTATCAAAAGATCTACAAAAATGACCTTGAAGGGAAGAATATGCTTGCAAAAGCTGCTTAATAAATAGTATAAACAAATCGTGTAAAGCCTTTTTTGGCATCGGTATTTATGGTTAAAAATAAATATCACGGAGAGAATAAATATCATATAGTTCCCGGGCACAAAGGAGCTTACGTGTGTACTTATACGTCAAAGAATAAATTTGAAACAGAGTTATTATTTTATCGAAGGTGAACTGAGTGAATAAATCTTACTTTTTTTATACTTAATGTACCCAGGTGAATAAAGTTTATCATTAGTATACAAAATTCACCTTGAACTAACCCAGGTGTATTAAGTAAACTACAACGATTTATTTAAGTTTATAGTTTGACGTTGTAAAATTTTAATCTTCAGTTAAATACTTTTTCTTTTGTTTTTTGATTAACTGCAGTATGTGAGATGGTAGGATAAATAAAACATTCCCAAACTTAAACAGAGAATTTATCTATTTTAAGACTTAAACCTTCATAGAATTAATTGTAAAAGATTATTGTAAATTATTATTACTAAAACTTATTTAGACATTAATAAATTTTGTGATTTCTAGGTCTATTTACGAATTAGATTAGTAAGGTTTTTACTTAAAATTCTACATTTGCAAGATGATGAAACATTAATTTGGTTCCTGTTAGACCTGAACTTCCAACCGAACCTAACCTAACCCAACATTAATTCGGTTCCGTTTAGCTCTGAACTTCCAAAATAGGCGACGAAACACTTAAACAGTAAACGGTGTCACGACCATTGAGTTATCACGTATTGCGCTACTACAGGAGACACCGCAAACAATCTTTGTAAGATAAGACAAGTGTGCTCTGTAGAGTGAAGTCTACTCTATGACAAAAGCGTTTCAGAGGCCAACGCTCGCGCATTGCTTCACAATGGCTCATTGTCTGAGCTGCTTCGCCCGCACATGAAATATACACGTATTCACAGAAACCACAAGGAAAGTTCATGTTTACTTTTTTTATAAGTAATTCAATGTTTCGCGTTACTCCGCCATTTACCCTTTCATTTTTCTTGCGGTCTCACACGAGCTGGTTATAAACTTTTTCGATGAATTTTAAATTGCAGATGAGTATATTTCATTTGGAACAAAGAATACTTAGGTCGATAAAAGTGATTTGCGTATGTGGGCTTATTTAGAAATTGAAAGTGCCTGACGGTTATTATCAGCAACTTTTTTAATGTCTATTGTTTGAATGAGGGCACTGGCCTTTCCTAACAACCGCGGAGCATTACTTCATCACGTTAATATAGTGCTTATTGGTATAGATTCGAGATACTGTCCATGTTGTGACAATTTCCATTAGGGTTTCATTTGTTGTTATGTAACAATACCATTGCATCGCATTTATTCGCGCCTCTTTTTTATTTCCTATTGAAATAATTGCTATTTATAATCGAGGGTGATCTTCTCAATAACATGCTTTTATTGATTAAATCAGGTGACTTATTTAACAAAAAAAATCATAAACAAAAATAACTTAATACGTGTTCATTAAGAACCCAGTTTAATTGCCAACAGTACTGGCATCTAAAGTATTTAATAGATTCTCACTATGCAAGGACGAGCCTATTTCCTATTCCTTTCATCTTAAGCAGTTGGCCTTTAGATGTCAATGTGGGTTCAAGGGCTCTTACCGCTTGAGATCGTCTGCCTGCGAAATAACCATAAAAAGCGATTCCTCGCATCAAGTGTTTAGCAAAGTTCATGAGGATTTAAATGCCTTGGCTAGTAAAACAATGTATCAGGCATCCGTCAAGTAATGTGCATTGTTGCCGAGTGAATACTAGTGTCGCGAATGTGATTGTATCAACAAGGTCATTAGATATCTGTCTGTAGATATTGCAACCACATAGCTATCGTAAGTAAAATGGTGGTTTAATGAAAGTATCCAAATAAGCGATTTTAGTGCTGTGAATCAAATAAATAAATAAATAACGCTTCACACTCACAGCCCCACACTAGGATTCCCTGTGTCGTGGGCGCCATGGACACACAC
>DWQK01002820.1:0-12475 GCA_018231225.1 Noctuana stator | reverse complement strand
CACTGTGACACGTAATTTATATATATTAAGATGTAACGCAGGTTTAGTTATAGTATGTGATGATATTATTATAACAATAAATATTATTTTAAATTGCGGAAAGTAAAAAGAAGCTTATAGGAATATCTAGTGGTAAACAGCGAACCGCACTCTAACGAAACTTAAACGAAAACTGTTGCAGTTCAATGCTAAAGTTAAATCTACTATTGAGGAAATTTAAATTTGTTGCCTTTTAAGGTATTCTAGTTCGCATTTTATATTACAAGTAAATCTTATATCACATCGATGTAACTCTGTTTAATCTGTGTTAATTTATGAACGTATGTGTATTGGTTATGCGGCCTATTAGCTTAAAGTGTACCTATTAGTTTAATTTATAATACCAGGTCAGGCCATTTGAATACATTGCGCATCTGTGAATTAATATGTAGGTATGATGTAAGACAAGATTTTCTCGATCGGTGCTTGTAAATACGTGTTATATATATGTTTAGATTACTTGATAGACATTGGAAAATATATTATCTATGCTTGCAACTGCATAGTAATCCGACGACATTATTAACTCTACACAAAGTCAGTACGACGCTCGTGGTGTCTTCGCGACATCTGAAATAAATATAAAGACGCTTTTTCACACATCATCATGGTCAATCCATCGCAGTCCCACTGCTGGGCACGGTTTTACCCTGCGCCACGTTAGCTAAGTTTGTGTTGGTGGAATTTACAAGCCTTTTTGAGCATTTTTATAGAGAACCTTGTCCTTCCCCGTTACAACTTATTTAATGGCTAAACTATTTCACACAATAAAGTATAATAATTTTAATGGAACATTAATCACGACTAATTATATCTGTCATGAGATTAAATAAAAAATCTTGGTCTTTATCTCGATCTTTGAATTTGTACTTTGTAGTTAAAACTATTTTTATTAATATAATTGTACCAAAATTTTTTAGTTACTGGCCAATATATTTTATTTAGCACGTGTTTCACATTTCTGTCCATTACGTACTCGTACATATGCGTGATCTCATTATTTTAACTCGTGTAAGTGTGCGTGTGTGCAGGCAGTACCTAATCGTCGATAGTATACCGTTATGTGCAATACCACGGTTAACACCAATACTACGGAATCAGTAGGCCAGCTGACCACAGAAATTATTTTATTGGTCGATTTTATTATTTAGCCACTATTTAACTATTGCGCATTAGTAAAAAAAAAAAATTGCTAAACTTTATATTTTTTATTTAATTTATGAACTACTGGCTCGTATATGAGATATGTATGTGTTGCGATATTGATCTTAAATCTATACTTATAATATAAAGCTGAAGAGTTTGTTTGTTTGAACGCGTTTATCTGAGGAACTACAGGACTGATTTGAAAAATTCTTTTTGTATATGATAGCTATATTCATGAGGAAGGTTATTATAAGCTATGAAGCACTACGTTACTATTTTTAACGCGGATGAAACCGCGTGGCACAGTTAGTATTTTATAATCATTCTGTTCTGTTAGATGTATCTATGCAATAGCAACATGGTAATGCTAAGCGCCGTTGTAGCGGACTGCGTGCTTAATCTCTCCACTGCGCCTTTGTGACACACCACACTGAGCCCTCGTAAATCTCGTAATACACAAATATTTACAATTTATTCTTGCAGATGATTTATCGAAATATCATACAACTAAATATGATTTGTAGGCTAACGATGCGTCGACTTCTGGAGTAAAAGTATCAGTTCAGAAGTTCAGACCAATGGTTCTCGTATTTTAAAAAATGGTTAGACCGTATAGCTTTGAAGAGCATCAAATAATTTGGCGTATTTATTAAGTATTTTTTACCTTAAAAATCTCTAGCTGTACATTTATTTGTGTATTTAAAATTTCATAAACACAGATGTAATTTTGTTTTGCTATCATAACCTTACAATTGTATTAAATGAAAAAGTAATAATAATTATTTTAATTTACTTACTCTATTATTTTCACATTGACTAAGAATTTCTGTATAGCTTACCGTTACTTTTTAACGTCAGATTTGACATAATCATGATCGTCTGTCACATACATATGCGATCAATTTCACTTGCTGGTTTCATGAAAGACGATTACATGTGAGTAGGTATGTATTCGCTGGTATATGGCTTGTAAACACACGCAGTGCGCCTGCGCATTCTATTGGCACACTTCTTCAACGAAAGTTCGTTACTTATTCCACTTTTTGCGCTTTCCTCACTCAGTACCAAGTATTGACTTCAATGGTCTACTGATCCATTAAACTGATTGATTCGGCTATTAGTTTAACGTACGCAGTCGTTTATATTTCAGTTTAAATTCTTAAACAATTATTTTTGTATAAATTTAATTAAAAAGTATGGAAATGCTTTAAATTACCAGATAGCAAAGTAATATAGCGGCGATCGGGGAATGAACTTTAACTCCCAAACTTTATATTCTTATTTGTAAATTAGAGGTTGTAATTTCTGTGTGCCACACATAAAGCATTTTTTCTTTTTTTTCTTTTCAAATTGTGTCAGTATTCTAGTTAATGGTCTCGACACATTATCTTCTGATGAAATTGATATTTTTTAACAAGTATTGATATTTAAGTCATTTTCGGACATTAATTTTTTTATTACTCGTAAAACTCATATGCTTTTATAAATATTTATTTATTTTTTCAAAGCTGCGCTTATGACATTTTGCACTAAATGTGCATTATACAGATTAGAATTGTAAGTGCCCGCATACACTTAGAGTAAGTGCGTGCACTGTTAGGCTTTCTCGTTTCCATTCAATCCAAGTACACAATAGCTACAAATATACGCAAGCATTTATATGTCATTTAGTCCCTTGGCGTACGAGTATATAAGGATGATGTTTTCTCTCCTATTGACGATACACGATTTGTAAATCTATTGCGTCATTTTTAATTCAGATTCATCATTGTCTTCACTAACATCATAATAATTATGTCACAAAATCGCGTCACTATGTAGATTAAATTACTTACTTAGACTAAAGTAAAAATGTACATAAAAACTGTATACTTAGGTTGAAACAGTAGGTAGGTCCTTTTTTCATTTATTTGTATAAAGAAAATTGTATTTATCGACTCTGTTTGTTGCTCTACATTCGTTAAATATTGTATTTGTTATCTATACGTTTCATTAATTCGTTCTTTAATTTGATAACAATGTTTGTTCATTATTATGAATGTACTAATAAGTATAGGTATAAGGTTTATCGTCATTTACAGTTAATTCTGCGTTTAAATTCGGAACTAATGTAATTAATGATCGTATTTATGGAAATTGTCATGGATTACGGAGAGATAATAGTCAATTTATTATAGTGTCAGTGAAAATTAAATTACTGTCCCCATTATACTTGTAATAAAAATATGTATTTCACTTTGTTCGTTTTGCTGAATTAAATCTGTACAATTTTTACATAGGGAGTAACAAAAAAGTGATTTCGTGGATCATGATAAGTTCACGGCACAGAAAACCTTATCCTGTATATAACAGTTTTTTGATATCGATTTATGAATATTTGTGATAGTGATTAAAGTTTAACCCATACTGACCTAAAGCGTTATAAAATTAAGTGAATCTTTTTATTTTTAAAATTTAAGGGGCTTTTCAAACTACACATCGTAGGTCATTCAAATTGCATAGTTCACCACCGAAATTTATAGGTATAGGCGCAATAGCTCGACATAAGTCAAGGACAAATTATGGTTATTAATTTTGCAATTAATGACAAAGTTAATTTATATAATAAAACGTAGTTATTTACTTCAATACATATAAAAGAGAAGGGCTAGTTTGCGCAAGCATCGCTGTCAAGTTCAGACGCCCACCCGCAGCCCGCAAAGCCTACACGACTCCCACATGTACGAGAATATTGGTCGGTCTGCTGACTCTCTGTAAGAAATAATTACCGAATCCATTAGTATACTGCGGATTCAAGCAAATATTATGGTTTGAGGTCAATATATTGAGCTAAACGAACCAAGCTAATTGTTTATGGCACGCCTGGAATGCAACAAACAGATTTTACAGTAGAACCGAAGGGTTTTTTGTATTCCAATTCCCAGTTCTATCTGCGAATATTTAGGTACTTCGTGTTCTCAACACCCGTGTAGGTATGTAATTTGTGACTATGCGTGTCAAATGTTCGTATTTGAGATTTGGTCCATCATATAATTTGAAGCAATTAGCTAATAAGGGCGATGGATGCTGCTCTGTCATCAATACGAAAACGAGTAATTTGTTTTAAATATGTATTGACGCTACAAATGCTCTCTTGTTCATGACCTTTGCATGTGACTGTTGTTGTTATTATGAAAATTAGTGAAACTCCCTAAGCTTCTTCGAGGCTAACATCTGTCCCCCTCGTTAATATTTATCGGCTATTCATATACAATTTTAGTAGCGTGTTAATCACATATTTTCTGAATAACTGTCTTCGCGTTCCACAAATATTTCCTTTCCCTCATTCATTCGACTCGGATAATTTACTACGAACACGTGTGTAATCTTGTGCTATTATAGATTTTCCACAAATTCTATAAAAACTTACATTTTTACCGTAACTCACTAGGGAAATAGGGAACGTTAAATAGCACCTTTTGTTAAATTTTCGCTTGTGTGACTATGAGTCATTCATCTCATAATATAAACGAGTTACTTCATCGGTGCTCAGTTGCCTTAACCTTTGCTTCACGCGATATTTACGCTTGACTTTCGTATTAACCTCGGGCGTATTTTCAAGCACAACTTTTTGTTCATAGTTTTCTATTGTCTAATTTGTATTACTTACAAGGGTTTAGTTTCAAGACGATGTGATACTGTCTTTATGTACGCGGTCGACATTCCAGTCAGTCTCCGTGTGTTCCTGTCCTCGTCTAGCGGGCTTAAAATAATTACACAAGTGTACTAGTACTGACATAGCCTTCCTAGGGGAGTTCGTTGAGCCCGCGCCTTACGTTGTTTACCTGGCTTCAAATTTTATAGTAAAAGTGATCGAAATCATTCAACAGGTTTCTTCTTGCCCTGCTATTACGACTTCGTTTGATGACGCACTTTCACTTTCATAATGATTATGAGATTGCAGATATCTTAGCAGTAGCTCTGTGGAATACTTGTACCTACTCGTTTTTCAATTGATTCTTGGATACTCATTTGCCTTATAACAGATATTAACATAAATTACCTACTCTTACGTATGGTAATGACAGCATCTCTTAGATGATACCTATCATTTTAATAGGAACTCGAACGGAAAATCATGAGTCTAAATAAAACATATTTTTCATTCAGATTTAAAATAGCGTTTAGTTATTTAATCAGTCGACCTTGACAACCTGTTTAATGTCTTAATTTTTCGTGACGTACCGAATCGAATAATTGCTACTTTAATTCGCGGTTTTTGCGTAAACAATTTCATAAGATTTTTTTATTAAATAAAAAGTATTGGATTAAATACATTTTTTATGTTTCATAACCGTGAAATATAGCATGAAATGGTGTCGGTCCATCTTGCTGTGATGATTATTAGAGCACGTTCAGAATCGAACTGTGAATAGTAAATAAACGGTCCGTGATGGAGGGCGCAGAGTGCGCGTGCGCAGCGCTTTCAGTCAGTGTGTTAGTGTCTCTGAATGAAGGCAGTCACGCGGTATCCTATCTTTATACATCTTTTACGTCGTACGCGAAACTAGATACGACAAGGTGTAAAAGCGAATGTGGTTTTAGTCGCCAGCCGTTGTTACGCTTTAAGCTTATAAAATCAGTGCATAGTGCTATCTATCGTGCAACTTATTCGCAGATTCTCACAAGGATTTTTGACGTGTACGTTTATTTTGGTGCCATTCTATTTTAGTGCATGTTCTCTTGGTGCGAACAAGCGGCGTGTTTACTTTATTGAACACACTGTTTACCTAGTCAGGAGATACGTGTGTCGAAAAAGGAATTAGTTTTGTAAATAAAGCGTTTTGTAAGCTTCACGGCAAACGGGTGTTTCGTTAAAAAGACATTAAACGTACGTGAACACACTTTAATTATATATAGTCGGTAAGAAGGAAGAGTTTTATTTGAAGTTCAGTTTCTTCAGTAAATAAATAAGATATTATTATGATGACTTTATCACAAAATACGACTCAAACATAAAGAGATTTTTAATAACTTTATACGCATACTACCTAAAGTGTAAGATTATTTCAACCAACGTAACGTATTATATTTTTGGATACGGATAAGTACAAGGTAATGTATGGTTTAATATAAAAAATACACCATTTTCGGAGGAAAACACTATGATAAATAGGCGCGCAATAAATAAAACTTTATGCATGAAATGTTTAGTGTGTTTGTTATTGAGGCCAGGGATTTTCGTAAATAAACTTTACGAAAATCCCCACTTTTTTCTTACTACCTACTTTTTTATTTTTTCATTTGTGATATTTATGTATATTATGCATAGTAACCTAGTAGAAGTGACAAAAGACATACAAAGTAATTATGCTTTATTTACGATAACTCCATGGTGATAATAATATGGTGATGGCCTCCTCTGAAACAATTAGCTATAGTATTTTGTCGCTTGCATCCAGCTTAAACAGGAATTCTTTGAAGATGAAGTTGATGACGTAATTTATATTCCGTTAGTTAGATTATGTTCCTAATTTTTCAATTATGTCGATGAGACACAAATAATATGAAAGAGAACAAATGAGCACTTCAATCCATTAATTTATCTCCCTCCTTGTGACCGTACTTACACGACAATCAGCGCCATCTCTTGCAGAATCATAAAAGGCATCATTAATCGAGATTAACATCACGATTCAGTCATGGAGTCTGTCGTACATCGCTCTACTAGTCCCAATGGTCATATCCGTCGCAAATCGACTGCTTCCTTCGGCCGTCTTCGCTCAAGACCATTATAAGCATGATTTATACCTGCCTTACATTACACACGTCATTAGTAACGTGTCAGCGACTGTCGCTAACGGATGCATTTATTCGCCTCAACAACCTATTCGCCGAGTTCGTTCCCTACAGTAAAGGATAAAGAATCTATCCATTTTAGGGGCTTTCAAAAAAAAATTCAAGGTCTTCATTATCATCAACCCATACTTGATTTGTGATTTGATACAACTATTTATATCATGTATTGTGGTATGTTGAGGTTGATTAATTCCATCACAGCATAACCTAAAAAACACACGTTTCATTTGAATTCACTTTGTGGTTTCAATCGGAAATTGTGGTCACAACGAAAAAGCAAAGAATGTGGTCTATAATAATATTTTACTCTGTTTATTTATTACACTTAACACCAATACATGTAGCGGAAAACGAATATAGGACTAGTTCCACTATCGCTGTAAGTGTTGCGATTCAATAAATGTTATTCTTATCAAGATTAAAACTTGAAGGTCGCCAGATAAGAATGAAAAATTTACTGTAACAGTCCACAGTCCAAGCAATAATTCCCTGCTAATGTTTTTATAATTGAAGCGAGAGTCCTTGCGTGCTGGTAATTCCTTCGATAACTGGCACGCTACCGTTGGTCCCAGTTGGTCGCAGAACCTTGGCTTATCTTGAGAAAATATCGGACTCGTGCCGGAAAGTGTTGGCGGGCCGCCAGACCTGGCCTCAAACGTTGCTCCCATTACCGTACTTACTGCGTCACGGCGATGTGGTCAGCCATTCGCATACAATAACCCCTCCATATTTTAAGCAAAAAGAAAACATACTCATGGTTATAAAGGTGTCTAGTTTAATAATACTTATAGAGCATCTAGTGTTATACCATTCGTTCTTTAGTACGGCTGGCCATGAATGGAATTTATTGTTATTATAATCTTGATGTATGGGTGGCCATTTTAGGCTCGGACTACAGCTTATTTTTTTATTTTTATGGTTATTTGAAACTAGAGCTTGTATTGTTCTATTTTGTAATGAAATGTGATTCTAATGCGAGTTGCGACTCAGCGGCTGGCGGCGCAGGCGGCGGTAGCGGCCGTTCTGCCTCGAAGGACATGCTTTGATGACCTTCAGAGCAATTGTTTTTGGGGAACATTAAGGTCTTTGAATGTCGTCCAATGTTAAAAAAATATTTTTGATACGATTAAAACCATAGTATTAAAAAAATTAACTTGAAAATTTTCATTAAATGACTAAATAGAGAGCTGAAAATATATCGAGGGAAAAGGAAAATAAAAGGAAATATCCAATTCACTTAGGTGTAGGTATGTATGTTTCTTCGTAACATACTCGTATATATATTAGACCAATGTTTGTTAAGTAAAAATACCTTGATTGTTTCTTATTTATATAACCTAAATCCGGAAATCATAACGCTTCGAACTTCTTAATTTAACGCTTTTGATTGTATTTTGCTTCCTATAAAATAAACTGCAATAAAACATGTAGATAAAATACTCTAGCATCAAATAATGCTAGCATCAAATATTCCTATTCCGTATGTTTTTTCTAAGTTTCATACGCGAATTATCTTACGCGATCTTACGTCGCGTCTGCTGTCGCTCCCACAAAACTTTCCATTCAAACAATAGTGCAGATTTCACTTTTTTGTCAACAAATACGCGGGGTATGCCTATAATTAACTCTGTACTCATCATTTTACGGTTCCTCTTCCTCTTAATATTGCGTTTCTGCTATTTCTCGTAATAATCTTATAAGGAATAAGTAATAAATGTATTGTCTGATACCACAGCTAAAAGAGTCACTTTACGTTACAGTTATAACTTATAACTGTTATAACTGGAATATGTTCGTTCAGATCAATGGAGTCATAAATAATAATCGCTCCAGCATTTAATTTGCTGATTTAATTTTAACAAAAAGTGTTTGTATAATTTTTTTCGCATTTCCTCCTTTGAGTTTTAAAATATATAGCATTAAACTAACGAGTCTAAATTAATGGATCTGAAAAGAACAACGGCATACCCCATAAGTCACGGGATACGTGAATAGAAGCCATCTGTAGGATTTCTTTGTTTGTCTGCCATTCATTAGTCGTAAGTCGTATGTGACATCGGTAAGGTCCATTCTTTGAGCGAACGTTGAACCGACGCGATTGTCATGTTTTCATGCGTAGCTTTTATGTTCTTCTTGCGACGTGTTTTACGGGTTGTGTGGCCGAGTTTTTTCAATTCCGAATGCAGTATTGCCATGTTAGTGTGTGGTACTTGTCAGTTGCCACTTGCATTTGTGTAGATTATTTTAACATTCTGTTCCAACATAGTATACTTATCTCACGAAAATATGATACATTTTTACGTAGACTTGTTTACAAAACTAATTCCGTATGTTCAACTTTGTTGTTTATTTAAATACTTGTATAACGAAATGTTTTACATTATTACAGTTCACGATAAGATATGATAAGAAACAAAAATGAGAAACGCTTGCAGTGTTTACTATGAACGCATGCACGACAAACGTAGCACCACTTGGCTGTGATTAATCAAATCAATTCAAACACTTAAGAGTTATAAATATCGGTGATGCATAGACTTGAAACACGATTAAATACAATGAAACATGATAACTCTTAGTAATATATCCATTCTGAAAGTGCAAACAGTGATTATTCAGTGTCAAAAAGTGAAATACACGTGGCGATTTAGCGTAACCAAATTGAATGTGATTGTAAAAAGTGCAGAATCGGGACGTGCATCAAGATTTTATTTTGTGCGTTATATTGAATAGTAGAGGTTATACCAGTGAATTGTTACGGGACATGTTTGATGATGAGTACCGAGCGCCGCCTTTCCCGGAGTTTCCACTCTTGTCTGAAGGGGTCCTCGACCGAGGAGGCTGCCGACGACGAGGACAGCTGCTACCACTCGCTCGGCGGCAGACACACCTTCAGCAGACAGCCGCCCGTGTACGTCGAAGATTTGACTAACATCACGTTAGCAGATTTCGAAACGACACAGGACGATGACATCGATGGTAAGCCCATAGAATTTTATTATGTCAGAGATTTATGTGTGTATGTATTTTAATAGAAATTTAAAAATCCTTTAAGGCAGGTATATTATAGTACTAATAGAAATTCAATAAATCAATGGTACATAATAAGTAGACGAAAATTAAATTAACATAGAGTTCAAGATTAATGATGGATTGATTCTTATTGGACCTCTATAAGAAATTTATATACAAGTCCAATTCCGAATTCATATTTATCTCTCATAATTTCATAATTTAAAATCATAGTAAGAAAAATCTTTTATTCCTGTACCCATCAACATCACCATTTCACCACTCTGACGTTTTTATTATTCATTACTTGCTGTACTGTGAAAAGTACTGACTTTATTCGAGACCTCGAAACTTATTACTTGAGTGTAAAGTTGAGACAAGCGTGGGATCATATACATACCTAACTGTCTGCGGTACTGCCCTCAGCGGAATGTCATTGCTAGTACCTACATCACGTAAACTATTACGCTATTATGAGAAATGCTATCAATTGCGTTTTATAATAATAATATAACTGTTATATAATGCTTAAAATGTAGGTACATGTCCTTGATTTTGAACGTAAGTGTTGTGTAGTTGTCGATTGAGTAGAGTACTCACTTAAAGAAGTAGTTAGCAACCTATAATAGTACTCAATGAAAGAAGTTCTTTGGCGCATAATATATATAATTTCTTCTTCTATAGTTCTTCTGCGCATAAATATGGCGCGCTTATCTTTTAAAGTGGTAGTTGGTGTCTGTATAGTCATCTCTGATTGTCCTTGACACTAAAACTAAGGAAAATCTACTCAAGGATATCTACTCAATTGAATCTGATTTTATATTGACAATGATCGAGTACTCAATGTTTTATATCTGTATATATTTACCAATAAGTTATATCACATGAGTCATGTATCAGCCATCACCGGACACATAATACTTCTTAGCAGATTTCGTGGAATATTAAACGACAGCTCGTGCCCGACTGACGACGTGCAGGAAGTAAGTTTTTTTGTTCGTTATATCTCAATTTTGGGAAGATAAAATCTGAAAACAATAATTTTTATAACTAAACGGTACGAATTAGCAGTTAGTTAGACTTAATTGGCACTTCTTATTATTTTGACTTCAAAGCCTTGACAATCCTCTTGAGTTTTCGATATCTTCAAATCTCACTTCTAAGATTCGTTTAGTTTTCTTTCAAAAGGGTTTACGCTAAGTGTCTATTAAGAACTCACGTGTCTCATAAGACGTCACTTATGAGGAACTCTTAGAAATGCACACTTGCTTACATAGTGCTTATTAATTTAGCTAAAGTCTAAAACAAGCAACTTGTTGCGACTGAACTAGCGGGAAATGGATACCGAATCTTACATTCCTCCCCCTAAAGGTGAATTTTTCAGTGATATTCGTGTTTGACGAAACTTACTAGATTGAGAAAGGTTAGGGTTAATCCGATTCCCTATAAAAAGATGGGCAGATACCAAATACGAGTTTGCGTTGCGTTCATACACCCTTCCGTGTATAAATTTAAAACGGCTATAGACAAGGTTCTGGTTATCACTGACTATTCCCGTCACGTGTGCGTTTGAATCTAAAAAAGTTGGCTGTTTACGTTTAGATCACGTTTGAAGTTAAAGATTCCACCCATGTCTTGCGCACCTGCGTTCTCTATATACCGTGCAGTCAAGCCTACGAGTGGTCGCGGTCACATCCGCTTCCCGTGTTCCTATCTCTTTAAAATTTCGAACAACCCTTTTGGGACACGCCGAACTTCCGTTACGGCTTTGATATAATATTACAAATAAATGCCAAAATGAAACTTATCACTTTAAATGGAACGCCACATTAATTTTTATTATTTTTTTATTTAATGAAGAATGCCTTTATAATGGTGAAGAGTTTGTTTGTTTGAACACGCTAATCTTAGGAACTACTGTACCGATTTGAAAAGTTCTTTTAGTGTAAGATAGTCCATTTATCGAGCAAGGCTATCAAGCGTTAGGTTAAAATTTTTAATGCGGGTGTATTCGGAGGGCGCGGCTAGTACTTTATAAATGATAATATATAGAAATGAACATAAAGAGTCGATATACATATAATTTTTATGTTTACGAGTACTAGCACCTTTAATAAAATATAATACGTTAGCATTACCTATACAATAAGTCAATCAATACAGAACATCCTAAGTATGGTTAGTAATTCTCTTGGTTCCTCGTTTGCATCGTGTTATATCTTAAAACATTTATGCGAACATTGCTGTAATAAGTAATTAGGTATGCGCTACAAGCCTCCAGGTTTTTGTGCGGGACGCATAACTTGTTCTTTTGTATGTATGTGGAGGGTGGGGATAATTATAAGCATCCGCCCGCGGTGGCTCTGACGTCGATATTGTCAATCTGGTATAGTGGGATTATCTCTGGTATGCTATCTTACTAGTCTCGGGGGCTGGTTTT
>DWQK01002819.1:0-12476 GCA_018231225.1 Noctuana stator | reverse complement strand
TGCAATAAAATAATATTGCGACTATAAATTGAGATGTAAGCTATCCTATCTTTCAAGTTGGATCAACCTGCACATGGCGTGCAAAATTTGGTTAAATCACTTAAGTAGTTTAGGAGTCCATCGCGGACAAACACTGTGACACGTAATTTATATATATTAAGATTATGTACTAAATTATTTAAACTAATTTCTTATAACAGAGTGTTGCGTGGACGATTTTGTACTGGAATGCTCGAGAAGAACAGCATTTCATGTCATTACCCTGTATCGGCGACGTCTCTAATTTGATATCTTACCTATCAAATTATTGCTGAAACGCGGTGATCTATATTCTTTTCATCTGCATATGTTGTCTGTATGTAATATGTAACACACTCTTAAACAATAATTTTTGTCTCATTTCAGCCTAAAAGCAATCCGTGCGAAAGTGTGGGCGGCGCGCACCGAGAGTCCGCTGTTCGACTGCAGGGCGTACGCGTCGGGGCTGGAGATGCTGTACAACAAGATGTGGGCGCGCTACATGCGCGGCGAGCGCCCCGACCACATACAGGCGACGGACAAGTAGACGCGCCGCCCCATGGCGCTGGCACACGCGGGGACAGCTCGATTCACATCTACATCACTTACGACCAACTTGTTTAACGATAGGCTTGTATAAATTACGTCGTGTTCTTAGCAAGTTACAGAGCGTAATTTAATGGTAATTTTTCAGGTTGTTTAGTAACTTTCTGGAAGATTGGCATCATTTTGCTTCTGTTAAAGTCATTCTAATTGCGTGTATGCTCATAGATTGCTATGTAAATGTAAACACGCACCTTTACTGATAAAATGTTCTAGCAAAGCTAAAATGACACTTTCTTTGAGATGCAAGCGTGCAATGTATTATACGCGTACTACAAGCAATATGTTACATATAATGTATTACAAGCGTACAACGTATACAAGAAATAAATATGTCTATTAATAATATAAATATTAATTGTCTGTGCTATGTCGTCTAACTGTGTCTGCAGATGTGAATTGTGCTTAATAGTAACAGCAGTGAAGTGTACCCAGTGATAATGATGTTTACTGAACATCCAGTGAAAAAAATTTTTGTTCAATGGTTGTTCCAACATACAATTCCAGTGCATGACACGTGATATGAGAAGTGTTATTACTACTATTAAGTGTTAGCTTATACTTGACAGTAATTCAGTATGGTTAGTTTGACTATCAATGTGTGTCTTTTACATTTTCAAATTGTAAACGCTTAAAGTTCTAGTTTCTAGTCAATATGTTGAGAGATTTCACATCTCGTTTTCCCACTGTGGACTTTTGTCTAGGCTTGAATGTGAGGCAATATATTTTAAGCAATATTAGGTACAAAATATGTATTTAGCGATGTTGTGGCCTTGGTATAGTCCAATGAGTAAAATAATTATGTATGTAAGCATAGTGCATGTAATGAAATAATTTTTCTCTGAAGCTATACGCTTTCTATTATTATTGTTGTTGTGATTAACTATAGTTCGAAAGTATACTCCACAATACAGTCGATGCCATTTCTTTTTTAAATATTAAATTAAATCTGCCTTGATGATAAATGATGTAGGCCACCTGTAAATCTGCTCAAAAGTTTTCTGAATTCTTCATATTACGAGGTAGTTGATTTTGTTGATTAGATTTAATCATGGGAATTGATTAGGGACTAATAAGTAGATCTTTAGGTAGCCTGACTTAAACAGAGGCTATCAGATTTAATAGAATGTTTAGCGTGAAGGAAAGTGACTCTTAAGTAAAAGGCTGTGGATTGTCGTAATGTTAACCTGTGTTAATGTGAAGTTCATATGGGTTCATATAATTTTATTGTTGTTTAATTTGAGATTTTGCAATAATTATAATATGTCATTTTTATATTATTAAAGTATGTTTGAAAATGTAATTAGCATAGGCCAACAACCACCTGCTCGCTGAGTTATTTTGTATTTATATGTATGGGAATGAATTGGTACATAAGTAAAGTTAAGAACCATATTAGTTTTCTTATGTGTGGGAAAACTGCTGAAACCGAAACCTTGCAACGAAATGAAATGTGAGATAAATGTCTTATAAACGCCATGTGTTTGATGTTGTAATAACAGAACATTGAGTCAGTCAGTGATTTTAGAATTTTTAGGAACATACTATGCGCTCGTATCGTAATTAATAATTTATATTTATTGTAAGAAATACACAGAATTTGCGAATTCGAAAGGTTTTTTAAGGTCTGTTAGATATCTGATGTTCAACTTCTTGAAGGGTTTTCTTATGGTTTACAATTATATTAAATCAAACCATATATTTGCCACTCACGGGCCAAATACAATCAAACCATATATTTGACATTCACGGGCCAAATACTCAGAATACAGAATATTTTTTAGTGTGAGCATCAATAGAATTCATTCGGTTTTCTGTATAGCATAAAAGTAAATTTTTCTCAATGGTAGTTAATAAAAATAATTTATTGAACATTTAGGTAAATTTTTGCCATACAGGTAATTTTGACTTTCATTATATTTTCCGGGACTTGATGACTTAGACTTATCAGTAATACACATCTATGAGTGATTTCTGGCTTAAGTTAAAAAGGAACTTGTTGTAAGACTGATATACTTGATGTGACCATTATGTATTGTGACATTATTTAAAAAAAACAAAACTATAAGCTCGTAGTTGTACTAAGGAGCTCTATATTACACTTAATTGTGTTAAATATTTTTTTATTTAGCTTACTTGAATTTAATGTACGTGCAGATTTTGTCCGTAAGTTAAGTAGATTATAGATCATTTGTTTTGGCGATATGCAGGTTTAGACAATCTTTTGTTATATTTAACACAAGACTTGAGCATTCTGTTGCATCGAGTTTTTAGAATTCTATGGAAAACATTCGGCAATGATTTGTTATTCATTTCATATATTGTGTGTTTCTTGACATTGAATGTATGTAAAGATGCACAATAATAATTTTTCTAACATATCGAGTGTTTACGAACTTGCAGCGGTTATAAATTAGTTGTTAACAAGATATAACTTAGTGATGAAACATGTTCGCGATTGCAGTAGTGTTTAAATTAATTTGTATAACAATTATATTTTCATGTTACATTGTTATTCCCCTTACTGTTAGCTTGAGAATATTATTAGTATAGGCTTTCGTGTGACTATAACAATTCATAATATTATGAGAGACCCTAGCTTCTCGATACAACTTTGATTATTGTAAATATTTTTGTTTTAAGCTTACAGTATAAAATATAATAAAAATATTGCAAAATGTCAATGTCGTTTTGCTCTGCTACCGTTTAACTCCGCCATGTTTATATAAAATACAGCTGTTATTGACATAATGTCAACGTGAAATGTAAAAACTATAGAAAATGATTATATTTATTGATTGAATGAATAAAAATTTGTTTAATTGAAAATTCCTAAACGTTTAGGAACTCGTAGTGAGTGGTAGTGAGATTTCACTGTGCGCTGTTAGGTGCCATGGACCCTGCCTAACGTCCATATCAGAAACAGTAATTTCAATTTCTTTGGGAAATGAACAATGAATCTCTGGTTGGATGGTTTTGGGTTGAGCTCCCTGTCGTCTCCCGCTAATCCAAACGCCTATTAGTCGTCTTTTATCACGGGCAGAGGATATTGCAGCTCCTCACGGACCAGACGATGTGGCCAAGTTACAAACGTTATGACAATTTGTTCCACCGACTGCAGAAATTAACGCGGATATCTGGCCGGCATGTACTCTGCTAAGTACCTTTAAGAGATTAAAATAGAAGTTCTATCAGTTTCAAAATACGCAACGTGCGTTCGTTCGTAGCGTAATTCGTAAGTGTTGCTATTTACGTATTGAGGGCCTTTATTCCTAGATACCTGCCAACCAGTCAAATCAAAGTTGTGTACGAAGTGGAAAACTTTCAAGATTTCTCCTGAGAGAGTATGTGGTGTTTTTATCTCCTATAATACTGCTATATACTATAGGTCAGTGTTCCGCAAACTTTGTGTTCCAGGTACCTACCTGGTATGTTGGTTTTCCTAGTTGTACCTGCCTAGGTACAACTAGGAAAACGAAATTTTTTGTAGGTAGGACAAAACAGGCCTACTATTAATCAACAAACCTAAACTTTAAATGGCAGAAAAGGTATTATTGCGAAAATAGCGAAACTTGAGCTTGCAATCATTGACAGAGCTGCTCTCATCTCTTCGTCTACCGTCCTGAGGCGTTCTTAACTACCTACTAAAAATGAGTTTATAAGATAAATTTATTTTTCCGACTGCTTGCATGAACATTCGATAGATAACTACTTAAAGCAGCAAGTGAAAGGAAATGGATAATAGAACAAGAACTGCGATACATAATTGCACTCCGTTTGTTAGAAATAGCTGCATTTAGGGCACCTTGACTTTGCTAAATAGAACACACGGAGAACAGAGCAATTACACAATGCTTGTAATTGTTCGACTCAACTAGGTTTAAGTAGTTAATTTCTCGTTAGTTAACTTTATTGCGTCTTGTCACGCGCTCGCGCAAAGACAAAACTTATCTGCATACATCAAATGCAACCTCATTGAACAAAGGTACCTACTTATTATGCAACTAGTTACACAAAGGATAGATAAGATAGAGAATAAATTGGCTCGTTCCGAATCAAATTTTGCAACCATTATGTAATATTTAGGTACATACTTGTATACCTTCCTACATTTTAATTATATTGTTGAAATACTTTATTGTTCTCAACCAACCAAGTAGGTACTCATTAAACTGCGCGCTACATAGAGATTGACGATATCTTTTTCCGGGGTGTCAGCTCAATCTGATATAACTATACTAAATGTTTAATATAAAGTCTCAAGATCATCGAAAGCTACTTACAAAATTTCATTCACAATTAAATAATAGTTGTTCTACAGTGATGGAAAACTTCGTGGAAAATAAAAGTTTTCTATAACGTTACTGAATGCATGTGAAGTGGATCTAAACCTTTTGTACATTTGAGAGGAAAACCATACACAGTAGTGAGATAATGATGGGTTCACAACGATAAACAAAGGAACCGACCTTACGCGCCCTTCGAAAATAATCCCATTCCCGCTGGAACCTTTTAAAACTATGTATGATTTAAGTATGTAGAGGATACGACATACGACGCAATAGCTGAATCACTGAGCATTTTTTGTGCAACTTTTTTGGCTAATTGTTTAGGTTTGTGACCGATTATTGTAAGGTGTATGCCATTGAAGGCATGTACGACGAGATCGTTCCACACCTACGCGATGTTCAGTATGAAGACGTTGATCGATTCGTAGCCCGTAGCCGTAGACTAGGTGATCGATGGACAAGAATAAACATTAAACAACTCTCGATCACCAGTAGATCGTCTTATGCTTGGCGGTAGATGGTAGATGTTAGATGTTAGATTTTTTTATCCGACTATTTATCATCTCTTAAATGAATAACAGTAATTTTTGTATACGTAGGCAGGACATTGTATTATCTTACAACTAAATATTCTAAAAATGTAGTTTATAAATGTTAAATCGACTTTATTAAAGATTTTAACTAAGTTAATATATAACATAAAATAAAAGTATTGTATATGGATGGAGGTTTTCCTATATTTCAGTACAGAATCTAACTTGTAGATCGGATCGGAAGATAGGCCGTCACATTTACACGATAGATCATAATTTGAAATGTGAAAAAGGTGATGAAAATGTGAAAATAAGTATTTAAATTGAACAGCACTAACAACATTTAATTGCAAGCTAATTAGCTTTTGTCTGACGTCTGAAGAAAGTTAAGGTCAGAATTCTCCGTAAAATGTTTGTTTTATTAAGCGAGATGGTGTAGATTGGTGTACAGTGCGTCCTTGCTGTACTGTCTCATGTTTCTCCTCTTACGTGTGGTGTGGGGCATCTATATAGGCAATCAAAATTTGTTTACCAATATTTTAATATGAACTTGTTGAATTGTCAGCACTATGAACTTCAAAGTTACTTTTAATTGAATAAGTATGCCGAGGACCATTAGGTTTGTCTTTTCACTAAGCGTTCGATCCCGAAACATCTAATAACATTAATGGAAGCAAAGTCACGTAACGGTTTCCGTTTTCTACAAAAGTCGAAAACTACGAGGGTTACTTAGTATGCGGCAATAGAAATGCGATGGTGCGGTGTGTTCCCTCCAAGCCACCGCGCATTCATGGCATTTCATTGTAAGCGGCAGTCGCGGCCTCGCCGCCGCGGGGGGATCGCGTCTGTGCCCGAGCTTACTCCGTGCTCTGCTCTATTTACCACGCTCATAATCATTGTTATCGAATCGTGTCCGCATATTACTCCCGCCTCGAAGTCTAATATGATCGCACGCGACCCACAAACTATACTTTCATTCATCGAAACCAGTTGACGAGTGACAATGATATGGATACGGTGCGGTTTAAAATGATAATTACCGTGATATTCTTTTGTTTAGTGATGGGCGCGGCGCTTACGGAAGCGCCTAACGCTGCAGATGGTTGTTTCCGGGCGTCCGGGGAAAACAGTGCTGTGGAGTGCAATGTACGGACGCTGTCGTCGGACAGGGATGTGGTCGGTTCGATGCACTCGGATGGCGCGGAGCGGCTCTCGATCCGCTGCGGCCCGCACCTCCTCGAGAGCACGCTCAGAGATCATCACTTCGGAAGAATGCAAGGGTTGGCAGAGATCTCTATAAATCACTGCAAGATCCTTCGGCTACCCGGCAACGTGTTCGAGGGTTTACGAGGCTTGAAGACTTTGAAGTTGCGTTCCATGAATAACGAATGGGGCAACAATAAGGAACTTGAGCTGTCCCTTGGCGCTTTTAATGGATTACGAGAACTGCATACTCTTGATTTAGCATACAATAACATACGGAAAATACCATCAGATTTGTTTTGTGCATTGGAAAACATTATATCTCTCAATCTGACTCATAACAAAATAAAGTTTGTTGACGAACTTGGTTTCGGGCATAAATGTGGGTCTACGCTACAAACGATAGATTTAAGCTATAACGACATCATGTCTCTGCCAGCTGACTCTGAAATATTGCATTTGCTGAGGCTAACGCAACTGTTTCTGCAAAACAATAAAATAAGCGAGTTGCCAAGCGAAGTATTCAGTGACTTACTGTCACTAAAAGTAGTAAATCTTTCAGAGAATGCTATAAATTTTCTACCTGAAGGCTTATTCCAAAATACGAGAGAAATTCGTGAAATATATTTGAGATATAACGAGTTAGAGGTGTTGCCTAAGAAAATATTTAATAGGCTGGAACAATTACTCGTTTTAGATCTTTCAGCCAATAAATTGAGGAGCGACCACATAGAAGATGAAACGTTGGGTGGTTTAATAAGATTAATCGTGCTCGACTTGTCGCACAACGCACTCGCGAGGGTCGCACGAAACATGTTTAAGGACTTGTTTTTTCTGCAGATACTCAATCTGAACAACAATTCTATAGGCTTTGTTGAGGACAATGCGTTTTCGCCACTTTTTAATTTGCACACTTTAAATTTGGGTCAAAACAAGCTTCGTACTGTCGAAGATCATGTATTCAACGGACTATTTATTCTAAATAAGCTAAATTTAAATAATAATTTAATATCCTATGTAGGTGAAAATGCGTTCAGAAATTGTTCCGACTTGAAAGAATTAGATTTAAGTGTTAATAAGTTAACGAAAGTACCAGAAGCAATTTTGCAATTACCATTCTTAAAGTCGTTAGACTTGGGGGAAAATTTATTAACGGAAATATCAAACAATTCGTTTCAGAATTTATCGCAGCTAACCGGGTTGCGTTTAATCGACAATCAAATTGGAAACCTTACAGCGGGAATGTTCTGGGGTTTGCCTAGCTTACAAGTACTCAATTTGGCGAAAAATAAAATACAGTCAATAGAAACAGAAACCTTTCAAAAGAACGTGCAATTAGAAGCCGTTCGATTGGACGGTAACTTCATTTCAGACATAAACGGTGTATTTGTGTCATTGACTAAATTGTTATGGTTAAATTTATCCGAGAATCATTTAGTCTGGTTTGATTACGCTTTTATACCAGGAAGTTTGAAATGGCTGGACGTTCATGCTAATTTTATTGAGATTCTTGGAAACTATTACAAAATTCAAAAGGAGTTGCACGTAAAGACATTAGATGCTAGTCATAACCGTATAGTAGCTTTATCTTCAATGTCCATACCTAACAGCGTAGAACTACTGTTTATAAACAACAACTTTATAGCAAGCATAGATACGGACACCTTTTTAGAAAAAAATAATTTGACTCGTGTTGATATGTATTCTAATGAAATTGAAACATTAGATATGAGTAGTTTACGTCTTTCACGAGTAGCCGACGATCGCTCACTGCCAGAATTTTATATTAGTGGAAACCCATTTCGTTGCGATTGTACAATGAAATGGATTTTACTTATAAACTCAGTTACTACGAGGGACTATCCAAGAATAATGGATTTAGAAAATGTTATATGTAAAGAATCATATGTGCGTGGGGTTAAATATTTGCCAGTCAGCTCATTACACATAAAGGATTTTCTGTGTAAATATGACAACTATTGTCCATTAGATTGTAATTGTTGTGATTTTAATTTTTGTAATTGCAAAACTGTGTGTCCAAGAAACTGTTCTTGTTATCATGATTCGACGAAAACTACAAATGTTGTTGATTGTTCAGTAAACCAATTATACGCTTTACCACAGGACTTTCCAATTAACGCGACACATATTTATCTGGATGGCAATGTGTATACAGAACTCAATCAAACTGTTTTTGATTTTATGCGAAAAGCTTCAGTGATATATTTAAATTCAAGCAACATTATTTACATTTATAATAATTCCTTTAATGGTCTGAACGAATTAAAAATATTACATTTAGATTCCAACAAACTTAAACAGTTGCGCGGTCTCGAGTTTTCAAAGTTAAGCAACTTAAAAGAATTGTATCTTCAAAACAATGCTATCGAATTCATTTCGAATGCAACATTTTCCTCTCTGACCAGTTTGGAAGTTTTACGCTTAGATGGAAACAAACTTGTAAATTACGGCTTGTGGCATTTGGACAATAACAAAAAGTTACAGACATTATTTGTGGGAAATAATTATTGGTCTTGTAGTTGTAAATACTTACAAGGATTTCTTACTTATGTATCGCAAAATGTCGAAAGAGTTGTTGATGTTCATAACCTGTGGTGTTATAACGAAAACGTTAGCCCGGCAAAAAAACCTTTGAACTTAAATGTGACCGTTTGTAGTGAAATAAGCGATACTTCCATGATAAGTGCATTTTTCGTCTCTAACAATATACCGTTACTGGCCTCAGTGCTTACGGGGTTCATGTTGATTTTATTAATATTAGCTTTAGTGTTCACATTTAGATACGCTTGCAGAATGTGGTTGTATTCGAATTGCGGCATTAAGCTCTCTCCTTTAGCGGGCGCCTTTAACGACGCTGATAAGCTTTATGACGCTTATATTTGTTATAGCCCTAAAGACGAGGAGTTCGTAATAGAATCATTTGCGCGGGAGCTAGAAAATGGGTATCCTTCGTATCATCTCTGTTTGCATTATCGAGACGTTCCCCAATTCGAAGCGACCTATGCTCAATTTCCTGACTTGGTGGTCGAAGCGACGGAAGCTTCGAGGCGTATTATAGTAGTTTTGACAAAGAATTTTATCTTGACTGAATGGTCTCAGATAGAATTCCGACAAGCTTTACAGAGAGCGTTACGACAGAACCCACATAAATTAATAATTGTCACGGTAGGGCTCGTTCCACGAGACGCGGAGTTAAAGTCGTATTTTAAAACGGGTTTGGAGATAACGTGGAAAGAGAAACGTTTTTGGGAGAGGTTACGTTATGCGATGCCGTCTTCCAAACGTCGTGGACAGAAGTTGAAGAGGCTAAATTATGGGAGGCATTCGAATACGTATACAATGGATGCGTCTGTTTTGAACAGTACCTGTCAGACTCTCTGCGGCAAGTCTGCCAATTCAGCCGAACGTTCTCCCTGTGATCGACCGCTATCCGAACACATATATTCTACAATAGATTCGGATTACTCATCTACCGATTTCCAAGGCCGCCATAATCAGCCGCAATCTGTGGTTTTGCATCACACTGTGCAAACGTACCTGGTGTAGGCCCTAATGAAACATGCCGAACGATCTCATTTTGTAACTCATATCTTGCTTGTTGTAAATGAATGAACATTGTAACTCCGATGTAAATAGACCTCATAGTTTTTAATAGTTACGGAACTTTTGTACAATAACGATACCAAATTTTTGCATTTCGATACGAATTGCTTCTTCGTATTTATTGTATTTTGTTTGAGAGAAAATTTTATGAGTATTAATTTGAAAGACTGTAAATTATTGTGTAGATTTATTTCTAGTATGGCTGATGTTTGTATAGATACGTAATTAAAATGTTTATAACAGAAAAAATTGTTTTCTTCTCCTTAAACGACGACAAAATTAATCTTTGTATTGTATTGCATATTATTGAGACGAGCGAAGATTGGTACACGTTTTATTTCGTTTCCATTTCTGTTTTACGACAGGGACAAGACAGAGCAGCTGCCTTGTGTAAACATAATGAAAATGAATAAATAGAAGCGTGGCTGAAACTTTCAATAAATAGCTAAGTTGTGAATTGTGCACATTCAAAAGATGTTGGTTCCTTTCTTCAAGATCGAGCGCAAACGACATTCGTTTGTAGATATACTCGTATCTTAAAGGCCATTTCACTTATTGATTGAACAGTTCATGCCTCTTTGCTATCGGACTTTTTTCTTTTCCGCTGAATATCGCTGGGTCATGCCTCCATTTTATTTATCCTCGATTTATTTTCGGAAGTGAACGAGATAAGTGGGATGTTTTATGAGTGCCTTTTGATGATCCCATTCAGCCGCAGAATTTAGTCATTTTAGCAAATTTTAATTAGGTAAGATAATTTATAAGCGATACAATAACCATTAGATATCATATTAATTTGTTCAGTTTTTTTTATTTTTTTTTTAATTGCTGGTACTTACTCATATAAAAGTGTATTAGTTGTCCAACCGATGTCGTTGCATATAAGTACATAATAATGTGATGTAGGTATTACAAAATTATACGTTAGGCACAAGTAGAAAAGTTTGATAATTTTCTGTACAAAGGAACGAACAATAATTAGTCATCATCACTGTCCCACTACTGGTCACGGGTCTCCTCTTAAATATGAGAAGGGTTTAAGGCCATAGTCCACCACGGTGGCCGAGTGCGTGTTGGCCAAATTTAACTAGTACTGCCCATATCAAAAGTACTTGATAGGTACGTTAGTAGTTTATATAGGTACGTATGAAATACCTAATATTATTAGGGATCATCTGAAGCACTTTGAGCATGAAAACCCCGCTTTATTTATACGCTGGCATTTACATTTTATGTTATCCCTGAGGGATCGTTTGATTTAGGTGCCGTGATAAAATTGTAAGCTGTTTTTAAATTGCCTTAGGGTGACATGCGAAGGATAGCTTCAAAAGAGATCTTTTAGAAGTCTTATATATCTAAAATTCTAGAAGTTGCGTACATTATTTAACATACTAATTTTGTCGAAGTTTAAATACGTAAAGCTACTTGGATTAAATTAATTTTTCTATTTACCGAATGTATTGTTTATTTCGACTTACACTTGAGTTGAAAATACATTAAGATTAGAATCATACGGGTTGTCATAATTGTAATAAATTGAAGTTTAATAAAATTTTGACTCTAAATGCTTGGATGGTTTATCTCTTTCTTTTGTAAATAGGTATATATTTTAGATGTTATTGTTGTTAAATAACGTAGATAAAGTTAAGTAAGTAGATAATCTTTCTTTGTTTTTTATAATTTATCGTAGGAAAACGGAATTATATAGAATTTAAACGTATCCATTTGAAGGAATGTCGAGTAGCTTAAAAAATTGTGTAGCTTAAATTATAAATACCTTTGTTAACTCACTAAAGAGTAAGGAATAATTTTGTTACAGCCTGTAAAAAATAGCTTTAATTGCGTCATTAAATTTACTTTCTAATAGCTGTTAAATAGTAGGTATATGCTTACACACAGGATGAGTAAGCAAAGCAGCTCTAACGCCTGCCAATGAAGCCCTGATTTCTCCTTATTGAAGCAAGAGCTAAGGAGCCGAAGAGGGGGAATAGTGAAGCTTGGAAGCGCGGGGATGTCAGCTTACTACAACAGGCTACAACTTTTGTATGAAGAACATTTATTAGAATCACGCATCCTTATATTTTTTCTAAGTCTATAAAGACAGGCAAAGATACCCGCTTCCCATTTACATAAAAACATTTTTAACACGAAATTAACGTAAGCAGTTCTCTGTCATGATTATTCACGGTACGCTGAGGTCTATTAT
>DWQK01002818.1:0-12476 GCA_018231225.1 Noctuana stator | reverse complement strand
CCTGGTGTTAAGTAGTCACTGCAACCCATGGACATCCACGTCTAACCTCAAATAGGAGAGAAGTCCTATCTGAGATCATACGTGAAAGGGTAGCTACTCACAAGGACTGAGATGGTTGCCTTAAAAATAGTGTGTCCGGCAACAATCCTTCTCAATTGAAACGCAAGTACTTGTTACAAGACCTACTTCACGGCGGGTTATGAGTGCAGCGGTGGTGCCTCCCCGGGTGAACTCTGGAAGCTCTACCACCTACAAAAGATTCTCAAACTATCGTGCATAGTTCCCCAATTCTAATTATTCCAATTCTCCTCCGCACGGAACTAAATCGATCGAGGCAGTGGCTAACTTCTGACATAGTTGAAATGTCAAAATTTTATTGAGGAAGACGATGTGCCAAGGCCTTTCAATAGTTTAATGTGAGACTCACTCGTCTTGATTAAAAAGTAATTAAATTCATAATTAATAATTTCCGTGATTTAATTTTGTTATCTATACTAATATAATAAAGAGCAAAGATTTGATTTTTTGTTTGTTTGTATTGAATAGGCTCTGACACTACTGGACCGATTTGAAAAATTATTTTCCTGTATGATAGCTACATTCATGAGGAGGGTTATAAGCTATCAAGCATTATGTTTCTATTCTTAACGCGGATCAAACTGCGTGGCACAGCTAGTGATATATATATTCGATATATAAAAAAGTTGGATTTGAGTGTGTGTGCTCGTTATAGTACGCTATTAAAAGTCAGTGAAAAGATAATATTTTTAAAACTTATGATTTCTTTTTAAACGTAGGAGCGATTAATAATAACATCTCATTTAAAAAAGGTTTTAAATAATAACCTATCTAAAACCGTAATACCCTGAAATCATAAAACCAATACAATCCTATATCAGAAATTTTTTCTAGCGGCCCGAATTTAGCTCATTTCAAATTCACCCGAAAATCTGCCCGCAAATACAACTTTAGTGCTCAGAACTTACGATCCAATTTCCTTTAAGGCCGCATTACATCGCTAGATATTTCGGCCTCTGCATTGAAATGGGAAAAGGACCTTACATTTACTGCAGTGGATTTTCTTTGGTGCAGAGCTTGTTATAATCTTGAATGTTTTAAGTCTTTTGATTTGAATTTAAATGGGAATTAACTGCTCATGTTTTTACGAGATTAATAAGAGCGCGGTGTATTTTATAGATACATGTGACAGAAGTGAAACTTACAGAACAAAGAGGAGAAAAAAATTATAGCGAGCTAATTGTCTTTCCCTCTTTCTCTTTGGCTACGTGTATTTATCTATTTATCCTTAAAAATTCAAAATCTTGATGCTATTTTTATTACTATCCCGGTCTGGGTGTTTGTGTAATTATTGTCTTTAACCCAAAAACGGAATTTCGGTGTTATAAGTATGAAGCAATTTGAAGCCTTTTCTTTAATTTAACTATTTATGTATATTGATTCCTGAATGTTATTTAACTTTTATTATTAAAATTTAATGACTTCATGTGTTTTTCTGCTTGACTTTGGTATCTAAATAACTACTTAATAGCAGCCGGAAGTCGGTCCCGTAGTTTGTAGATTTGTTACGTAATTCGTAGCGTTGTAGATGCGCTGCGATCTACGTAGCTGACCTACGAAATTAGGTTACGAAAAACGCTTTCATCTATCTATACTAAAACTAGCTGTGCCACGCGGTTTCATCCGCGTTAAGAATTGTGACGTAACGCTTGATAGCCTATAAACTTCCTCATTAATGTAGCTATCATAAAGAAAAAGAATTTCAAATCTGACTTGTAGTTCCAGAGATTCAAACAAACAAACAAGATTTATAATATTAGAAATATAGATATAGACAAAAAAATCTCTCAACATAATCCCACAACCGCTTTTCAAATTGAAAGTTGATTTCATATATCACAGCTATTTAATACAAACAATATATAGGCTATGAAGCATTACGCTATTCTTAACGCGGCTGAAACTGCGTGGCACAGCTAGTACCATATAAAATGCTTTTGCCAATAGGGACAACGCATTTTATACAATACACCTCCTAAATTTCTGACTGACGGATCAACGCACAGGCTAAACCGCTGATCGTAGACACCTGAAACTTGGAGGGTGTATTTTTTGTATAACATAAGCATCCGATAAGAAAAGGTTTTCCGAAATTCTACCTCTACATGGTTGATGATTATGTAATTCCAAAAGCTCTTTCACGTCAATACTTTGTAAGTTATTGCCATTGACTTAATAAAAACCTAGGTTCACAGCCCTAAATGTTACTTTGTTTGATAAGATTCAATTCCACAGCCTTTATTGGAGTCGGTCCCGAGGCTAGCATGTAACTGACGCGAGCGGGTAATGAGATTTGTCTGTCACTTATGTTATTTTGTTTCATCCTTAATCTTTAACACGATAAGGATAAGTGAATGTCGATTTCGTGAGTATTAAGAAATTGTGAAACGATAAATGAGAATTTTTTATAATTTTCGGAACTATTATAAAATTTGTTAAAGTGAGGCTTATATTACGTATACTATTGTATATTAACATAACTTGATAGTGAAGAAATTTTATCGCTATCACTCCTTTTTCATGTACTTGCAGTTTGGAATTTTTAAAAGTAATAACTTTTATTCAAAAATCACATAGATGCTGCCTTAACCACTTAATTGCTAGATACTAAAGGTCCTGGATTCGTTTCCCACTGCGGTAGAAACTTAACATGACTAACATTTTTGTGGTAGTGAAATAAAATTGTCCATCAACTTTATTTAACCTACAGAATCCTACTATACGACTTAGACGGTAAAGCATTATTGATGTTAAACGTGGAATAATCAATCTCAATCAATCCCAGCTCAGCAATGTTTACTCTTATCGTTACATCAAATGTCTCCCGTTTGACAAGGTTCAATTCCACAGCGATCGGCAGCCGGTCCCGGCGCTGTTACAGAACGAACGTAACTGACGCGGCCGGGTAATGAGATTAGTCTGTCACTTGCATTACTTATGTTATTTGTTTTATCTTTCCTTCACATCTTTTCGCAACACAAAAAAAGGAAGAGGTTCTCAATTCGACTGTATTGCTTTTATATTTGTTGTCTCGTAACTCTCGGCTGAGGAACCGATTTGAATATGTTTTTTATTTGTAAGTTGATGATTTGTTATTTAAAAAATTGGTTTCACCACGAGAATAGTTGAAGTGTTACCTACTGATTTATCGCTTAATCCGGTCCGCAATAAATCGCCAATGGTAGGACAAGTTAAGTCAGTTGTGAAACTTGTAAGTTTTCCAACAATTGAAGTAAAGTTTTGTCAGCTACCGTGGGAGCTTTAAGCTGCATTCCACAGCCACATCGAGTAGCCGCTTAACGTCATTTATAACGATCTACTTCGCAATTAAAATGGTACGAGTACTTTCGACCTTCTTTAAATTACATTAAGATATAATTATACTTACAGCTTTTTACAAGAATGAGGGTGATATTTGTCTATAATTACTTATTTTTACCAACTTCAAAAAGAAGGAGGTTCTAATATAATTATGTCTACTTAATTTCCATGGATTTACCCGAAACGTCTTGATAGATTTGAATTAATATCTCATAAATTATATCAACATTAAACTGACACAATAATATTATCTGTTTGAACCAAGTTCAGGAAATTTACGGCCAAGTCTTAAGTTTTTGGTGTAGTTGCCAGAGAAGTTGGTCTAGATCTTATAAGATCTAGATCTAGACTGGCATGCAAGACTGGTTTCAAAGTAAATTCCATGCATTACTTTTACGCGTCTATAGCGTTTCGAAATATTTCAGTGGCAAAGAGATTCATTAAACAAGATTGAAAAGAAGAATTATTGTTATTGATAAAGACGAAACACAACACACTTTATTTAATTTATGTTAATACGAGTAAAGTCGTTGTGCGTTAATTAACGCCTAAAATTTTCTTTTGAATTTGTGCTAAAACTCGATATTTCGAGACTCATAACAATGTTTATAATCTAACATTGCAAAAAAAAATATTTGTGCATATGAAGAGTTCAATGATAATAATTAATTAAGTTTCAAAAAATAAAGATCAAAAAATTTTACAGACTAAAACTGAATTAGGTATTTTACAGATCAATTAAACTGGGTGAAATACCCGTATCTAAATTTTAGTTATATTTACATCAAGAAGACAATTTCTGGCGGTTATTTTGCTCAAAGATTGAGTATAATTATTATTTATAATTTTGTAATTATTTTTGTTATGTAATGTGTTCATATTTTTTATTTAGATGTAAATTATTTTGTGTTTCGTTGAATAAACTAATATCAGAAGACAATTTATTTTCGTATTTTTTTATAGAGTAACGTATTTCATTATAACCTTTACAGGAAGCTGCATTATCATTGTTAGATCTACAGAAGCATGATTCAAATGGCATTGGGAATGTTTTGAGACCTTTATATTTTGACGACCCGCGTGGTGTAGTGGTTATCACGCCAATCCACCATTCGAAAGGTGACGGGTTCGATCCCCCGCGGGGCAGAAATTTGAATGATGAATTTAGATTTCTGTTCCCGGTCTGGGTGTTTGTGTATTTGTCTTTGTATGTGTCCATGGCACCGACACAGGGAATCCAAGTGTGGGGCTGTAGGTGTGAAGCGTTATTTATTTATTTATAATTTTTGTAATATCCAACGTAATGTTGACTGTCGTTAGTTTCAGCTCCAACAGTATTTTTATCATGTGATGATCATCATTTGTATGGTTGAAATAATTCCTAGAATACTATAGAGCATGGTCTAGTACCTAAGTCTAGTCTAAATAATAATCTAGATTTAATTAGAGAACCTTAGAAAAGTGCGGGCGGGCAACCGTTTTCTTATATTTTTATAGGAATTTCTCGTAGAATTGAATGATATTTTAGAAGGGTATGTTTATTACTTTATTTTATTGTATGAAAGTATCACTTATTTTTATCTTTTTTAGGATTTTGGCAAGATTTTGTTATATTTAACTGGTATACAAGCGGACAGTCTAGTGGTGGTGGTGGTAAGTGGTCACCGTTGCCTATCTTTACATTTTTAGCTAACAAAGGAGACACCGATAATAAATTACTACGAAGTCTACAAATAAGATTATTTGTGAATGAATAACTGAAAATGATATGAATTTGGGGGATAGGATGAAGAATCCTGTTACGCCTCTGCCAGATAATAATATAGAATACAATAAATAAAAATTCAATAGTACAAAATTAAGCTAAAGCATTATTACGCTAAGGACTCCTTCCTTTGCGTAATAATGCTTTAACAAATGTCTCATTGTATTTAAAAAAAATAAGCCTTCTAATGGGGTACGGAAAGGCTATACTAAATACAACTAATAATGAAAGTTTAGTTAGATTTACGAAGAATTAAATTAAATTATTTGTGCTATTAATAAATTCCGTATTTTAAGTTTGATAAAATCGTAATTTTACCAAATCTAAAGAGATTTTACTAAAAGCTCCTTTGGCAGATACAGGTTGGCTACTGCTCTTTCCCGCATCTTTACCAATCCGCATTGGAGCAGCGTGGTATGCTGCAGGCATTTCCGATGACCCACAGTAGGCCATTAAAGTTGAAAACCTAATTACTTAACTCTGAAATTGTATCAATATCCAGGAATCTGTTGTTTTGGAAAATGTTTAATAATTAATATTGAATCATTTCATATCGGATTTTGAACGTTTAATTTTTAATTGGTAATGTAGCGAACGTAAAGCAATATACAGCAGTCATCAATTATGCTCGGAAAAATATTTATTTATTAATTACTCGTATAAATCTGTGGTATATAGAACGTGGTATCAGTTTTAAGCTTCATTGGCTGAATATAATACTGGAAAACATAACTTTAAGTTCGTCTGTGTTGTAATCGTTGTCATGCATGGTCTATGTAATTTGTGTTCTGGGTTCGATTCCCGGCGAGACAGAAGGTCAAATGACATGTCTTGATTTTTATTTCTGGTCTGGGTGTTCACCTTGTTGTCTTTGTATGTGTTCATGATCAGGGAATACTATATAGGACTATGGGCGTGATGCGTTTGTTAATTTTTTATGTATAGATTTTTATAGGTTATACCGACCGAGAATATATGACACGCTGTTTTCTACAGTAAAGCGTTTCAGACGACAGGTGTTACTTTAATTATGAGGTCACCGTTTTATTCCTCAAATAAAGCGATACCCTAACGCACCTATGTAAAGTCCATTTCAATAGAGTTTTGCAATCTGTCATACAAACACAACTCAAACTTTAAAAAGTCAGGCAAATGTCTCAATTTTTAATCGGTTAAAAGTAAGAAGACTTTTCGATTTGCACCTCCTTGCGTCCAGTCGACATAACAAGTCTATAATTATACAAGACTTCGATTACCGCTAACTTGCGTCAAGTCAACATAACAAGTTTATATACTCGTAATATCACATTTCCAAATAATTTCGAGCATAACGGGAGCCAGTTCTCAACACAAATATTATTGGGTTTCCATTTTGCCGATCGGTGATTACTTTTATAGGTAGCTATTAATTGGATGGCCGAGTGTCAGAGTGGATTCTGACTTATTGTCGGTATAATACCGCTACGAATAATCCCGTACCGGTCATAGTCGTAGCGGTGATATATGAAATCAACTTTCAATTTGAAAAGCGGTTGTGGGATTATGCTGAGAGATTTTTTGTCTATCTATACTTCTATACAATATTATAAATCTTGTTTGTTTGTTTGTTTGAACGCGCTAATCTCTGGAACTAAAAGTCAGATTTGAAAAGTTCTTTTTGTGTATGATAGCTACATTCATGAGGAAGGTTATAGGCTATTAAGCATTACGTTACAACTCTTAACGCGGGTGAAATCGCGGGGCACAGCTAGTTATAAATAATGACATTTACTGAAAGACAATAATGTTTAACACTCACTGCCTCACACTAGGATTCCCTGTCGTGGCTGACATGGACACACAAACACCCAGACCGGGAACAGAAATCTAAATTCATCATTTCAATTTCTGTCGCGCCATGAATCGAACCCAAGACCGTTTAAATGGTCGACCGGTATGGTAACCGTTCAACCATACGGGTTGTCAAAATTACAAATACAATTAATACAAATAATGTATACACATTAATATTATTCTACATGCATTGTTGTCAAATGTTAGTGCAAAGCATTTAACATTTAATTAAAATTAAAAGGTGTGTAGTTGGCAAAAATGTACCGACTATAATCAGGTAAAAAGTGACATTGCCTATCTACAAACAAAATTACGCAGAGTCTCAGATAACAGTCAAGGCAAATCCTAAACCTCAGATGAACAGCACAACACAAGAAAATTAATAACCAACATAACTAACTCTAAGTGCCCTCTCACACCGGAGAATCGCGACAATCCGCGGGCATTGTGCGAAATGACACGTGCTAAATGTTGTGTGGTAAATAACCTGGTGATATTATAGTATTTTGTGCAAAAATGCGGAACAGAGGTCATTAAGGTATGAAGAATGATGGTAAGTAATTTGTTTTTGTCGCCCAAGTTTAGGGATTACTACTTTTCGTAGCAGATGTCAGTACCTACCTAAATTCCATTAATAAAGCACAGTTACTCTGAATAACAGGCGAATGTCGACCCATATTATTATGATGGGCGACCGGCCTTCTACCTACGTACCTACTCATCGTTGTAGTAACAAATTCTTAACAAATACTCGTATATTACAAAATCCAATCTCACAAGTTCGGCAATCTTGCGCTACGCAACTCGCATGGTGAAATCTTTCGCAACAATCTGCCTTTAGAAGGATAACTATACGAGTAGGTACATATTATTATGTTACTCGTAAGTCAGCCTTTAAGGCCTCACCCACGTCATTTTTTAGTTGAAGAATACGTGGGATTTGGGTAAATATTGATTTGGATTTTTGGGTTTCGGGCTCAAAGGTTACATGGATTGTATTAGTGACTACCTCTGGGTATGTTAGGTTACGTTTATGTTTTTGTCTTTTTGTCCAGGTTCTTTTAAAATAACTTTTCGAACTGACTTCAAAAAAGGTAATTATCATAAAAGTATGCAATAAAAATGTAATTACAAGATCATAGAATAGTCTTTGATGGGTTTCCATACAAATATACGAGTATAAATCAATCAATGAGATCGCTTGCAATCCACACTACCAGTAGGGCTATTCAAATTTTTATTCATCATAAGATACACGTATACACTGGATGAACGTCAAATAATACGATACATCGGCTTTAGGCGCTTTTTTGGCTAAGGTAGGCCGGGAGAAAAAAGCCGGCGGAAAAACTCTCGGCACTCCTTTAAAATCAAATGTATAAATTACAAGCTATTAACAAATTATGCAGTATAGCTTAAGTCTGATAGTGGCTATGTGAGATAGTACCCTCACAAATTAACTTCATCTGTAGGATCAAGCTTTAATATACATGCAAGCAATTAGTGTTAGTTAGTAATTAAATAATAACGATTTTTATATCTTTTTCGGGCGATGATCCTAAGCCTCAGAGACTTAATACAAGGTCTTCCGAATAAAAATATGTTAAACATAACTCCACCTTAATATCACAATTACTAATCAATCATATCGGGTATATCCCGACACTTACATTGCCTACGAATGTATTGAAACGAAGGCACTATTAATACCAGGACCAGGGTCACAGAAATTTGAACAATTCCTATGACACCATTCATACGGAGGCAAGAATAATTCTTTTCGAGATAACATTATTAATCGCCAGCTACTGGGGTCGACTCTGTTCGCAATACATTTTTGTAGTTTCGTCGGTAGCCTTTCCTATTACACGCACATTCGTGTTAAGATTCTGGACGGGTTCAACTAAGAATGAACGAAAAATAAAGATATTCGTCTGTAGTAAAATTTATACGTTAAACCTAAACTTTAAAGTGGGTAAAGTTTAATATCGTATAACTGTTAAAGACTTTTTACTGTTTAGTAAACATTTTTTTTGTTTTGAAAGTGTAAATTTATTGTTGTTGTTGTAACCACAGTTCAAATGAATAACAGTCGTAACAAACATCGATTAAGTTAATTTAAAAAGAAAATCTACTTGCCTAATATTAATTGGAAAAAAAAGTGTTCACAATATAAAACGTATATTCATGTGAAACGTACGATCATTGTATAAAACTGATTTTTATTTTAGGTCTTAAGGGTTTGACAGAAAAACCCTGTTCTACGTTGACCGTGTAGTTAAAAGAAAATGCTAAACATATGAAGTAGAATATGCTATGAAATATACTCTTCAATAAAATTTCGTACGGTTGCGAAAATTTGATAACAAAATTAGAGAATTGACCCCTGGAACCTACAATATGTCAGTGTCAGAACCAGAATAGCGTTCACGCCTGAACTGGTGCAGGATTCCTTTCTGATACCCTTTTTGTAACAACGTAACCCATGAGGCAAAAACAGCGTTTTTGTATAGTCCTTTTGGCAGAGAAAAAAAGAAGAGCGAATGAAAGAAATAACGGAAAATAACAAAACATTTCTCTCGCAAAATAGCGTAAAATACTGAGTAAAGAATTTAGAATGAAAGATAATTATGTAAAGCTAGCAGAAGTTTGAATTGTTCCATATCGGTATGTTGGCCGTATTTGACAGAGTAAGACATAGTATGAGTCAATGTTCATCTAATTTTAATTTACGTGCTTATATTTTCTAACATATGTATTTATAAATAGATAAGAATTAATACCATGTCAATAAAAACATGTTTGCAAATAAAGAATTATTAAAAATATTTATTTATTTAAACTTCTTTGTAAAACCTTCAAAAAAAGTGATACAAAAGGCGGAAGTAATGTCAAAAGGGCAAAATACGGTAGAAAATGTACGAACATTGAACAATAAAATTTTATTTTGCTTTGCCCTCACCTCTCTCCGATTAAGTACATATCAATTCCGAAAAAAAAGCTAAAAAAACACCCTGATTCCATATTCAATATTTTTTATTATATTACCTCCATAATGTTTTCGTCCCCAGCACGGAAACGCGACAACATCAAGCGAGACGTCAGTGGGCACGAACACGGCGACGGCGCCCACCGCTGGGCCGAGTAAAGCGCCGCCGCCCGCCGCCAAGTTCCGGCACGGCCTCCTGCAGCTCATGATCCACACGATAGATCCGATGCACGACGGTGAGTTAGGTATGCACCGCTTCGCTTCTCTTATTTCCTAGTACTTATCTAATGCTCACGTTGGAAAGGATATGCGAGGGAATCAATAACTCAAATAAAAGTTTTTTCTTCAGGTTTAGGTTTTTTATAGGTACTCCCATTTTCACCTGCAACGTAACGCTTGATAGCCTATAGCCTTCCTCGATAAATGGACTGTCTTACACTAAAAGAATTTTTCAAATCGGTCCAGTAGTTCTTGATATTAGTGTTCAAACAAACAATCAAACACTTCAGCTTTATGTTATTAGTATATATATTTTAATTGCAATGGGGTAAAGTCGTTGTTTGGGACGCTGCTTGTACTTACTATGAATTAAGTTAAAAATAAATCGTTATAATTTTTTTCCTTTTCAAAAAAGGAGGTGGTTCTCAATTCGACTGTATTTCTTTTTAATTAACTAAAACTAACTATTATTTTATTATAAGACCTATCGCATAACTTCGCCAACGTAAAACAATGTCTTTTCGAGTTATTGAACGAAGAAGTAATACTCTCTTTTTGTTGAAAGCTTAACTTAAACTTTACCTAATTAATTTTCCGTCTTAACAATATTAATTTACAGCTATTCTTCTTGGTTTCATAACTCATTTATTTTCTAATTGTTGCTTAAGATGTATTTCACGAGCTTGGACACGTTTTTTTTTTAAATATTTTGTCTATATTTTTGTAATTATTTTGTATCAGAGTCTATGTGCTAAGAACACCGCAAACCAATTTAATGTCTTGTTTCTATGTCGTCACACTATAATTGTAATTTACACTTTATACGTAAGCTAAGCTATAACACTAGTACTTACGCGCAACACTGCTTGTTTTTTATGAGTATCTCACACAGCTGACCGGTATGTAAATGGACGCGAGGGGTCCATAAATTTTCGTATTTTATTTAAGTTAACAGCGACATCTTAATCAAGATTGAGGTCTTTATAAAACAATATTCATGACACTCGTTCAGAGATTCTCTGTCATATTATGTCGTATGTATATTGACTATATTTCTTATTGACCACCCTCACGTTTATACTATCTTTATGCACAGTAACTTTCCTGTAAATGTATCTGTTACGATACCTAGTGTATGAAATGTAAAATGATATGTTTGCCAAAGTTTGTTCTATCTGCGTTTTTATCGACTATATTTTTCGTTTTGGTATAGATTGTTACCTGCAATTTGTAACAGAGGCAGTGACTTCGTATTAAAATTTTGAACATATGCATTTATTTCAATATTTTCAATTATTCTTTAATGCCGCTTTTAGAACTAATTTTTTATGGTCAACGTTTTTAATTGTAATTTATTCGAAATGTTTTCATCCTTATGAATGAGATATTGCTTAAATTTTGCCGGTAATTAAGTTGGTATTTTCTTCTTAGATTGTAAGTTTTTCGAATTTTCACAATCGACTAAATTTTATAGCAACATACGCTTTTCCCGGCTAGACAAAATCGATAGAGCGCAGCGCAACGTAGGTACAAACCTAGCTGTATCGCGATACCATCGTCCTGCACCAAGGCGGGCAGGTAGCTCGATCCCTGTCAGTTTAATGGGTGCAAGGGTAAGTCCATCCCTTTCGCACATGGTACAGGGAAGCAGGAAGTATCCCAATACGCAGTCGCATCCTCTCGGTGGCGCAATGCACTACTGCATCCTGATGTTAGGGAGATGGGGATGATCAAGGGCCGGCAATTTGTCTACCGACTGTCTATAGCCTGTAGTAAGTCGTAGGCAGGTGGAAATGTTAGTATCTGTTAGTGTTTTAGGGGACGCAGAGGAAACTGATGAGTAAAGTTGAAGATAAGTGCTTGTTATTGAATCTTTATAATGTCTGTGTATTATTTGCTCAATTAATCTTTGTGTGTAGTTTGTTGTGATCGGATCTTAAAATATTTACGTGTGATTTTGTGCACATAATTGTTTAAAGTTAAAAACTATATTTTACAGTTACTGAAATCAATACAAAGTAGACATTTAGTAGGTAATATTATTAACTTCATTTCTAACATCACTTGTGTTATAGCATTACTTTTTCATAGTAATTTTATAGCGTTTTCAAGCTTTATTTTAATATTCCTCATAATAGGGTATTTGGGTATCTTATCGTATCTTGATACTTATTTTAAAATTATTTATCGCCGCTTTAGTGTTTCAAATTCAAGTAGGTACAGATATTTGAAAGACGTTTTCATTAAAGAAGTTTCTTACTTTCTGTGAAT
>DWQK01002817.1:0-12477 GCA_018231225.1 Noctuana stator | reverse complement strand
AAATAGTATAAAAAACTTGTCTACTGAAAATGACTCAAAAAGTGTGAAAATAACAAAGAAATGGGCAAACGTCAAAAGAATGAAAAAAGAATTTAGCAAGTTGAATAAAAAAAGTAAGAACAAACTAAATGTTTCAATAGAAATGTGTAAAAAAATGCAATGTTCTGCTAATAAAAATATTCCTTTAAGTCACATTGATACTACAGTTGATCTAGCCTTAAATATTGATAATACAGATAATAACAAGAATGCTAAAACATGTGCTCTGCCTATGATAAATTCTAACCGTCAAAATAACTTTCCTTTAGACAATTTTAGATCTGAAAATGAATTACAAAAACATAAGGAAGATGAAACTGTTCAAACAAACTTTACGAGGCAACCAACAGGAAATAAATCTGTTTCAGAAAATAACTCACCCAACTATAATCAAGTAACACCGTTTATCATAAAGGGAGCGTTACAAGGATCTTCAATTAGAAATAGTATTAATAAGTCCAGTGAGAATAGGTTTAAAGATAACTTAGACAGTGTAAGAGATATTAGAGTTAATACAGATAATTTAACAGGAAACACAGATGATATTGAAATCACAATTAAAATTGGAAATACTTTAACCAACATTTGTATAAAAAAGAAAGATGTTCAATTAAAAATAAATACAGATAAAGAAATTCAGACATCTTCGATGGATAGATGTGTACAGAACAATGAAAATAATATATCAGGTTCTGAAAAAAAAGAAATGGAAGGTCAAAATAATGTAATTATAAATATACAAAACAATGATCAAAAGATTTCTCAACACGTTATTGAAGAATGCCAGATAACAAGAAATGTTGAAAAATGTACAGTTAAAAATAAAAATGTTTCAATAGTCAAAACATCTTCCACAAAAAAGAATACAGATTCAGCAGATACTGCTACAGTTCAGTACGAAATTACTGAAAGTATTGAAAAAGAATTATCAAAAGAGATGGACAAAACAGAAGAACTAGACAAACAAAGCTTTTCAAAAAATAATAAAAAGCTAGTTGGAAGTAAGTCATATACAGCTATGTTGCATGAAGATTGTATTAATGATTTAGATTTATTTGAAAATGATTCAGTTAAGGAAGGTTATGTTCAATCATTAAAATCTTTAGATCACGCTCCATCTGAAATTCTAGTTTCTACAATAAAAAGTTACAAAAGTAGGAATAGAATAGAGAAAAGAGCTAGAGATGATGAGAGTTCAGATGGTTTATCTACACATAAAAAAATGAAAGCTATCCAAGAAAGTGTTAATGAGTTTGAGGAAATTATTAGCACATCGAAAACAAATCAATTGAAAAATTTGGGTCAAGACAGTGAACCAACTAATTATGACGCAATAATGAGTCAAGTTTTTGCTAACATTGATGCTGATATAGTAGATTTAGAAAAAAGCGATAAAGAACAAAAAAAGCTAGGATTGGACAAAATGAGAAAAAGTGATGATGAAACATCACTCAATCCTGAAAAAACCTCTAACTTGGGTGATTCTATCCAGGTTATGAGTGAAAATGTTTTTTCAATGTTAGAACAACAGAATAACAAAAATAGTGACATGGAAAATATGAATAAGTCTAAGTCTCTTGGTCAAAGGCCTTGTGAAAATACTCAAGCAATCTTACCTTTGCAAGATTCTTCATTTGAGAAACCTTGTAATGACATTGTATTAATAGATCCCGAAATTAGCACGCCAGTACAAAATAATGATGATTCGGAAAGTATTGTTGAGGAAACTCCACAAAAGTAAGTAAATCTCTCTTTTTTTATATAAGAGTAATTGACAATGATTTTCTAGTGGTTGAATGTTACCACCCTCCACTTGATGGGTACAATCCTCTCACAAAATAGTATGTGCTGTGGTTTCTTATACCAAATTTACACTCAATGTTTATCTATATTGTGCAAAGAAGAAGGTTGACTCTTTTGTGCGATGAGTAATAATGCACAGCCGAAACTATTGAAGCTAAATATGTTCAATTTTGACAGTAGGTTACTTTTATGGGGTAGGCACCCCACTAAGAATGGATTCTTTACTATTCCATCTCCAAGCAAAGTGGCTTCAATCTAGTTGAATTGAGTGGAAGCTCTATCTTTAGCATCATAGTCTGGCCTGTCTATAAATGATAATAGAAGCACTAATAAAAAATACCATTTTATTTACAGAAATGAATCTTTCTCAAAACTCAAACAAAAAAATACTACAAGTGTAATGGCAGATAACACGAATAAAAATAAGTCACTCAAACTCAAAAGATCTGTCCTGCATGATGCTAGGGGTGACACTCTAAGCAAGACGGTGGACACACCTAATACGAGTATAGTCGATCTATTTAATGTCACAGAGGAAACAACTAGAAATTCCAAACATGTCACAGTTCTGGAGGCTAATAAACCAAGGCAAACCTTAGAGACGCCTGTAACTATCACAAAATTTTTTGATCAAGTTAAACACAAATCAACTCCCATGGCAAGAAAATCGCTAAACTTTGATAAGGAAAACGCTGAAAATTTGGAATTGGATCCTAATCATACCTTATGTCCAAGCTCGTATTCTGTGGTCAAAACTACACAAGAAAGAGAGTTTATGAGCAAAGCATTTGAAGAAACTCTTAAATCAAGAACATTAGTTAAATATTGCTTGGCAGGATCTTGTTTAACTCCTTATGAAATAGGCAATGTTAAGCTTTTGTGTTCTTCAAAAAATTGGCTGTATGTAGACAAATATACAAGTGACTTAACACACCTGGTTGTTAGTGTGGACGAGGAGAAAAAGTCACAGAGGTAAGTTGGGCGTTATGGGTTATTAGTTCTTTGTAAAAAATTTTCTGTACGAGAAGTTACAATGCTTATAACAACCCTTGAAAATTTCATCAAAATCATTTCAACGATTTAAGACCCTAATTGGGATGTATATGGTTTCTTATATAAATAACATATTCCAACTAATTATTTATTGTCCTTAATGACAGGCAATCTAATTTATTAACATAGAAGAGAAGATAGATACCTACATTATTTTAAAAACTTTACAGGTCCGTGAAATACATGCGCGCTCTAGCAGCAGGGAAATGGATAGTTTCATATAATTGGGTTAAAATGTGTTTGCAGCTAAAGAATGTCATTGATGAGGTAATTATTTTTCTAAGTACTTATAGCGATATAGATTAGATTAGAATAATAGATATGTATTTTTATTTATTTGTTAGAAACCTTAAAAAAATATTCTGATAAATTAATTATGCAGAAAAGGGAAAATTTGTGTTAAAAAATCTTCATATTTGCGTGTTTCTTACATTGTTTTAGCTGTTGCATCAAACAATATCTTACTTAATATTGTATTGTTGATGGGCGAAAGGTAGGCGTTTAATAAAAACAATGATATACCACAATAAGGCAGTGACAGAAATGATATGTGCATATCATGAAATGCATGCGTATAATCATGTGGCAGATCTTAACCTATGACATGTGCGCTAACGATAGAAATATAATTTATATAAACAAGAAGATTATGGAAATTTTCTAACGATTACAGCACCATATTGACATAACAGCGATGCATGCGTAATCGTTATCAGTGGCTGGCTCGCCCCACGGTCACCTTTTGCGCCGCTACTCAAACATTAAGCACTTACTGTAATAGCATAATCTGTACATAGCATTTTTATTTCACCTTGATGCCATACCATACCGGTATTTTTTTACAGATCTGATGTGACATTGTTCAGACTTAGAATTTTGTTTTTTATGATCTTTGTTAATCCGTTATATATGCGGTCTCTGTATTATTAATTTTTACAAGCTTTTTTAAAACAATAATTCAGAAGTTTTAGGCTTTACTGTATCTATGACACAGCGAATCGTTTGAAGCGTTATTTTTTTTTATTCTATATACCCAATCATTTTTGTGAAACACGCTGCCTCCACTCTTCTCCCTAAGCACCGCATTTTAGTGTTAACTATACCTTTAAACGGTATTAACTAATCTTTGGTCCTTAAACGCAGGAACCTTTCGAGGCGTTAGACAATACGGGAGAGCCTGGCCCGAGGCGGTCTCGCATCGCTAAACAGAAGTTGTTCAGAGGCATCACGTTCTTCTGCATGCCCCCATTCAGCGTACTCGACATTGACACGCTAAAAGTGAGTACTTTTACTGGCTATCGTAACATAGTACTTGTTTGTATCCATCCGATACTTGGGTTAAGAAGAGGAGACAATCAAATAAAAATATAACATAATAGATATTGAAGACTAAGAAGGTATAAAAATCAAGTTACTGAATGAAAATTGATTTTATAAGTATTCAATGAAAATCTTATCGAAATTAATGTAAAACCAGACAGTTATCGAGCAACTAAACCCATTCAAAGAACACGTGTTCTCTGTCATTGGTCAATGTTAGGCGACATGTGACCGCTGGCTAACGTGACTGGCGTTGACAGAATGAGCGTTGATATTAAGAGTTCGGAATATGCCCCCAGTGTCAGGAAAGGGGGACAAGCTATCAAAAATCAGAAACAGCTCACAACTTTTTGTGCGAAGAAAAAGTTACAGAGTCTCATTATTTGTCTTTTCATTTTTCAATGTAACTAATATAGTTTATCTGTGTAGGAAATGCTAGAAGCGGCCGGTGGTCGCGTGGTGGATGAGGTGAAAGCGGTTCGCGTGACAGGCAGCTCCCCTGCCCTGCTATTGGCTGAGCCAGAAAATACACAGGAGGATCGATTTATATGTAAAAAATTTATAGTTTGCATTTATACAAAACAAATGTTTTACGTTGGGTCTACCTCTTGTCTACCAAAAATTAGGGAAAATTTCGTATGTTTATCTAGGCAGCTATGAGGTTAAGTGGGACCCCAGAAGCAGCTGCACTTGTATACACAGTCACTTTAAACGTGTCAAAAAGTCACTAAAAAGCTTGTTTACATCATTGTAAAAATAAAAAATTACGCACTATCTGTTTCAAAATAAAATAAAACTTGGTCGTAAAATATATTCAACAATGATTCTTGCTGCTTGCAGACCTCGCGATGGAGTTGAGTATCGTGCCCGTCAACTTCGAATGGGTGCTCAACTGTTTGGGCAGCTACTCAATCAGCTCAGTGCAAGAGTCCCTGCTGTGTCCGGCTAGCTTGCTGCCGCCGGCTACAGCGCAGTGGCCACCAGACCTCATGGCGCAGGAGTTCGATTGATTTACTACACAACCTCACATCTAATTTTCTTCAATAAACGTCTTTAATATAAATGTACATAAATATATTATGATGATACTGTGGTAGCCATTATTAACGAAGTGCTCTACATCTTATACAGACATATACTAAATTTTTTATTACCGTTGTAATTGACAAATGCATTATTATAATATAAATATTTTAATAACCAGCATTTTGTTTTTGAGGAGGTTCGCATGATGAATTAAGTAAAAGTGAAAACGGATTTCAAGCTTGAAATTAATAAATAATTTTAATTGTTACAAACTTCAATAACTTAGTTTGTAGTCTGTGCCATTTTTCTGTCTGTATACCTAAAGTATGCATAGGGCACAACCTCCAAAAAAAATATGATTGAAGTCTGTAATATGTAATCAAAGTTATTTATTATTTTTTAACTTGAAGTTAGTCTGTGAAGCTTTTTCAAATTCCTTAACAACATCGGAAAACCGATTAGTCTCAATATACATAAATCCACTTTACTACAGCTATTTTCATTATTATACATAATAGAACATAAATCTCATACCTTCCGGCTCCTTACTAATATGAGGCGGAGCCACGATTACATTGTTCTAGAAAAAAGTTTTTTATACTTTTATCGATAAATTTTGAATTTATCACGAGGCAATTATTGAATTTTCCTGGAAAATGCTTTCTTAGTGCAGTTTATACGTCGTAGGTGTTTATTTATTTACTTTATTTAATATATTTCTTAGATATGTTGGTTTTAGGTAATAATAAAAAAATACATATTAATCTCGCAGTTGAAATAAGTGCATAATCATACAAATTACCGAACATTATATTCTTATTTCGAGTAGGTATCTACAATTACCTTACTGTTAAATTCTAAATATTGCGTAAGCTGATAATGACGTAGATTTCTATAGACTTTGATATTATAAACTCTGTGGTGTCATTAAATGCTACGGCTACGTGGCCTGAAACTTGTTCACAGATAAGTACCTAACTCTGTTGTACGTAGTTACGTATTATGATTCACACGGTTAAAGTCCAAACCTCTCGTGGCGTGGATACTGTTTATGTAATTTAATCTTTATTACTTATAGTTATCATCTAACTTCAATCACGTGGCGTAAATGCAGCATCACGCAAAACAATGTTCGTAGATACCTAAAAGGTAGTTAGTCAAAAATGTTTCCTTTTCTCGATTTTCACCGTTGTACATAGACTTCTATTTGCGTTTTGTACCATTAATCTTCTGCGTAAATAGAAGACTCCAACATAAGTTCCAATTTTTATTTATTACTAAAGCTACCTAGCTTGAACCTCAACAACAAACAAACTTGAACCTCAAACCTTGGCTGCTTCATGTTAGCCATATTTTAGCATTGTACTTGCACCACGAGACCGTTTTTAAAATGTTTTTGTCTAAAATTAATTTATCAATATTGAAAAATGGCAGAACGTGGCAGCGCCCGCCGCGAAACAAGTCTTGTAACAAGTTCTTGTGTTTTGGTTGAGGAGGGTGGATGCCGGACACTTTATTTGCGGTGAACATAATTATTGTGTAGTTACGCCTCCAGGTATTAACTGTAAATTGAACGTCTCTCTTATTTAAGTTTTTAAGTTTGGGCATGGCGTGGGTGTCCATGGGTTGCAATGGCCACTTAGGTGGTTTGCAAGCAAAATGAGGAACCGGAAAAAATAAATTATTTTTATTATAAATAAAGACTCATTCGGCTCCCTTTAAAAAAATCTTTGGTTTATAACTTTTAGAATAACTACCGTAACCACCAGTCTTAACAAAATCTAATCAATTCTCTTTTACCTAATAATCTTATTATTTTAATATCTCTAGAGGATGCGATTGGCTTGTATTGGATTGAATAAATACATAATGGGATTAAATCAGATCATTACCTTACCTAAGCTCATAATAAAGTGTCATAATCCAATCAATACGAGGATTTACTAAGAAAACAGCAATCATGTGGATGATGTGTATATTACAATGACCTTATCACGTGTTGGCCGTGTTGCATGTCTCATGGTATGACTGTAAGTTGTCAACAAGTTATGAAACTAACATGCTTGGACCTTAGGTCAATTTTTATTTGGCACAAAATATTCCAATCACAAGAACATTTCGTGGTTCGTGGCTTCGTAATGGGAATGGGTGAGCGTATGACGTGATCGTAGCATCGCGCCACATTGCTATCCAATCGTCGGTTCGTGTTTTGCCCGCGTTGTATGAATGGATCGCTTCGCTTTCAACTCGGCTCGACCGACGTTCGTTTAACTACAAACAACCGCTCAAAGTCAAGTATTTCGGGACGGATGCAACATCTCTCGTAGGCTAGGCAGGGCAGGCAGAGCAAAGTAGACTACCTACAGTTCAGCACGTGTGAACTCTTTCGCGTACCTAATATTTTATGTGCCGGCTCGTTAACAATTGCACAGTTAGGAACAACTATTAACATATATAGTGTGCGGTGTTCAAATTTATTGTTCACTTTCCTTGATGACTGTAGACAGGAAAACAGTGTGTGGCTTGTGAATTTAAAATCAATGTAAGTACCATGTACATACCTATCTCTAAGCTAGTACCTACCTCGCCAAATTTTCTTATTTTGTAAGCTTTGTACCTATCGTGTTTAATTAACCTATTTACGAATATTTTATATTATTATTTTGCAATTATTTTATCAGATTCCTGTTAGGTGCTGTTAAGTATGTAGGTATATAAATTTAAGCATTTCATCGCAACTTTCCTTATTTTAATTTTTTTAACAATTATGTCATTTATGCTAGGTAGGTAGACATTTTACTTTTACTTAGATTTGTCGAGATTTTATAAATCGTATTGTGAAGTTTAATTATACCTTTAGGCGGTACAAATTAATTACAAAACTACATAATATAGGTTCTTAGATACCCAGATAACTGATAATCATAAAATTTTAACGCAATGCGCTCTTTATTATACGTCTTGCCCTTAGATCTTACCTGTCTAATCTTAAGTTCTGTTCTGACTTCTGATTCTGAATATACCTATGTCAAGTTTTTAATTTAGGTGGGTAGGTACATACCTCTACTTTTAAAAAAGAGAAAATAGGATATACCTACCTACCACTAAATGCAGCTTAGTGAAAATATAGGTATGCTCTTTAATGGATCTTACCACTAGACCAGCACTACCAAGTCAACGGAGTTTTTGTTTATTTTCCGGTCACAAAAACATTGTTTATATAAAGTTTGTGACAAAAACACAGCACATTGTATATAATTAAATATAAAATTATGACAACATAGATAAAGAATAATTATGTTGGTCTATGTATGACAAAAACCAAAATCGTATGAAATACATATTCGTTCTCTGTCTAACTTCTACGACTTATGATTATTACTGTTGTCATGTCCGTTTGTTTTGTCAAATCAAATGTCAAGTTGTTGATTTAACTGGTGGTTTGGTAAATTAAATTTGGTATGTACATAATATGTAATTGGATTTTAAATTTTAATATACTCGGTAATTGCCTAACTAATCTATGAATTATTTAAATTGTTTTTGTTATCACGTTCATCACGGTGGTGTCGTCACGTCGTCAATGAGTTTAGGTGACATTTTATTAAATCAAACTATTTACTTAGCCATTTATTTTCCCTTAAGTACCGTTAACAGTACCTCCTCAGTGCTCATAATCAATATCATAATCTACAATAAAGACATTGTCCCGTAACTAAGAATTTTATTATCTTGTTGTAATTAATTCAATACAATACAATTCATATTTCGCAGATATAGTTATCTTCTGTATAGGACCCTGCATTTTGTTTTGGAATTAAGTGTTAAAACATTACATACAATACAATCAAGGTGGAAATAATTACATTACGAGTGCTAATTCATGTGAATGTTCTTATTTTGGCAGGTGCTTCTTGCCTAATTTCCACCTTTAAAGTTTTGTTGTACAGTTTGACCTTCTACAAGGACTCGACACGACATTATCTTGATGACATTTTCTCCTTTGTAAATCTAATAAATATTTATGTAATTATATTAAAACATTTGTTACATATATAATATTCATTTCTGAAAAAAAATATAGAATTTACAGTAACTTACATGTATTTATTTTCTATTAGTGCAAATTAACAGTTTTCTAATATTTTTATCAAAGAAGTGCAAGTCCTATTTACATTAATCATAAATGCTTTTTAAATATATGACATGCTGTTAAAATAATAATGTTTTAAGTGTGTATCTGTTTTACAGTGTTGTGTTTGTGTCTTTTAGTTTTAAAACAATGGCACCAAATTCTTCTGATGCAAATGGTATACTCTTTGAGAGTGATGCTGTTACTCCAGATCTAGCTCTTCCAAACGCACCCGTACAGCAAGCGAAACCCTATCAAAGGAAACTAGTGTGGAGAAATATTATTGCATTTACTTATCTACACATCGCTGCACTGTATGGAGGTTATCTCTTCCTATTTTCGGCAAAATGGCAGACTGATATATTTGGTAAGTTATCTCTGAAAATTATCCATCTGATTATTATCTCCCTATGTGTTTTTATCATTCACATGATATTATTATTGTGGTTGATGATATTTCTAGCGATATTTTAATTATTTGTCATATACCTACTTAGGTAGAATAAAAAATTAAATACTTACATTTATTCATTTTCAATGGTATTGGCAAGAGCCTGTACTAGTTGGCAAAGAGTTCATACAAGCTAATTCCCACCTACTTTATTTTGGATTTTGAATTGTTTAAATCCCTGAAATTTTTAGAGTTTTATTGGTGTATGGTTTAATAAACTTACACCAAAATCTATCCTTCAAAGAAATAATTCAGAAAAAAAAACTGATAAATATATTATGCTGTTGTCCTATTATGATTATATTATTATCTATTATTGTTTAATATGTTACTATCAATACTAAGATTTTATGACCAATACAAGATAGTGATAAATAGTAATAAAATCAATTATTACTTGTAAAGTTAAAGATTAGGTACTTATAGTTTACTTTAAGATTAGGAAATCTTACAACATGTTTGCGTAACTTGTTACTGTTGAAATTTTTGGTGTTGAAATATCAGAAACAAATTATCAATGGATTTAGAGAAAATAACTGCTATTACAGTTCAATGGTTCCTAGCACAGTTTCTCTATGGTTGCTTGATTACCCCATACTGTCCTTGCTAACCACGAGAATAGCATAATAATGTAATATGAATATAATGAAAGCTTTAATCAAATAACTTAAAATAATTTTATAGCCCCACATACTAACAGCAAGGGTAAGGCTACTTAGATGTGCAATCTTGGTGAAACCTTAAAAAACTGAATCAAATTCTAAACACTTATTTTTAGGAATTATTTTAAAAGAAAGTTAGCAAAAGAAATAATTTGAGTTATATATCATCAAAATTATCAATCACCTATATGTATGTCATCAATATGCAATATGGCATCAGTCAGGGATACAAACTATTATTGCAAAGGATGTTGATGACTTTTGAAACATAGTTCAATAAAAAAAGTATTATAAAGACAAGAAGGACAGGAAGGAAATTGACTTGTCCAAATAGTTTTAGTTGACCAATAAGTGTCTGGTTTTAGAACATAAAATACCTTAACGCTTTAGTTTTCTAGTCTTGGATTCCAGTTGATTTTTTAACAATATAGGTATACCATATTGCTCATTAAATATTAGACTGGTCATCTAATCTTGCACTCTGCAAGGATACTAAACATTTAATTAAATGAGGATGTCAATCAACAATCATTGTTTTCTTTTGTCCACAGCTTACCTGCTCTATGTTATGTCTGGATTGGGGATAACTGCAGGGGCTCACAGACTTTGGGCACATAAATCTTACAAAGCTAAATGGCCTTTGAGACTGATTTTAGTTTTCTTCAATACTTTAGCATTTCAGGTAAGTGGTGATGAAAAATTTATATACTCAGATAATAATTACTTTATGTACATAGGTATATCACTTTAATAAGTTTTAGTTAGTAAGTATTTGCACTTTAATAAATATTTGCGATTCGTTTACCTACAATTGTAATTTTATCAGGTACCTATGGATTTTTTAGGATCCAAAAATATTATCTAATAATTATATTTTGAAGAAGTTATGGTTTTTGTCTCAAAACATAATATTTTTCATTTTGAGTAAACTAGTAGTTAGTAGTAGTAGTAGTTTTTCTAAACTTACGAAACTATATTTAAAGTTATTTAAATATTTAATATCTGTTTACTAGACTACCTGACTGAGTCACCGCCAGTATCTGAACGACTAATTATATAACTAACTTATTTAAGATTTGAGATAAAAATAACAAATAATACAGACGAAACTACACCTTTTTATTTTTGACAAAAAATCTGTTTTAATTAATTTATTACGCAATTGGTACGCAGCGTACGTTCCTGAATGACCATTAACGTTAAAGGATTTTTTAAATAACGTATATTTATGGATGTGTTTAAAGAGCAAATGTTGGCTTATCAAACTTCCTGAGCTAGGCAATATTAGCAAAACTAGATTTGGTTATAATATTGGAAAAGGTTATACAAACAATGATAAGGAAACTGGTTGTTAAAAATAAAACCTAGGTCAGTCTTAGCTATGTTACCTTGGACCTAACGTGTATATGTGTATGCCTATTCGGAATGAAGATTGTAATTGCATTCATGTGATCAGAATATTTATCTGTCCCCATAACAGGATTCTGCCATAGATTGGGCACGTGATCATCGCATGCACCACAAATATTCCGAGACCGACGCTGATCCACATAACGCTACTAGAGGCTTTTTCTTCTCTCATATCGGCTGGCTCCTTGTCAGAAAGCACCCTGATCTCAAGAAGAAGGGCAAGGGACTCGATTTGAGTGATCTATACGCTGATCCCATTCTTCGGTTCCAAAAGAAGTAAGTTACTACAGTAATAATTTTATATTAATTATTTAATTGGATATGAGGATATGAATGTAGTCAATATTCTAATAATAATTTGGCCAATAACCCGCGGTATAGGATATTACCCCAGAAATGGGATAAAGGTCCAACTTAAAAAAAAATTTAGAATGTTGTTGAAAGTAGTGCTGTAGATATCCTTATCTATATAATATGTATTCATTACGCCTTGCCCAAATTCAGTATTAGGTACGTAATTTGTTTATTGTTTATGACTGCAGTGGTTTCAGGTATTACTTGGTGGTGATGCCCCTGGCTTG
>DWQK01002816.1:0-12477 GCA_018231225.1 Noctuana stator | reverse complement strand
GTCTACCTGAGCGTGTGAAAACGCAACAGGTGGCTGTGGTCCGGTAATTATAGACCGGACCGCTTGTATTAAGATCAGATCGCTCATAATAAGGACGTGTACACGCGGCGTGATTTCATTGCGGTTCGAACGCGTTCTGAAGCTAAAAAATTGTTCTTGGATCGAAATATCTGATTTCTCTCTTTTTGCTAGATTTTTTTTAAGTAATAAGAATGTAAATACATATAATTATACATAAAATGCTGCAATACTTTTCATTGGGTAATCTACCTACTATGTAGATAATATAATAATGTAGTAGATTTCATTGACTGCTGTATCGTCCTTATTTGTACTGGACGAAACAATAAATTTCATTATGATGACATATTTAATTATCTTTTTATTATTTTTATCGATTAGTCTGTAAGTTAGAGTTGTTTTAGAGTAGGTATTTCTGCTATTCCAAATTTGATTTAATTATGTTTCTTTGTTTAAAAATATAGATGAAAGTTCAAAGCATCGCCGTATGTAGAGGGCCTTAAATCGGACAATGGCGACGCGTGATGCGCGGGAGTTGATTGACGCTTTTGCGGTTCCTCTCTCCATTGCTTCGTGTATTGGAGTCGTTTGAACTTATTATATTACTTAAATTGTGTGCATTACTGCTGTTGCCGTGTTCGGGTATATTGTATAGGCATTTTGTTTGGAATGAGGTCACATTCTTTACGTGGAAATATGTACAATAAGGAGGTTATATAGGCGGAGGTCCTATTATTTAATTACAAATAATTACTAATTACCATATTTTTTTAATTATAAAATAATATAAAGTTAGTATTAATAGATAGGTAATTAGACCTTCTTACAAAACTTAAAGTTGTTAAAAGGATAAGAAATTAATAATAAAAATAAGTACGTAGATTAAGAAATTTACCAAACAGGAAGTTAAAATAACTAAAAAAACTACACGCGGAAGGAAAAAATAGTAGGTACCTAAATATGACACTTGCTAAAACTGTTCTCACACATGTGTTAAATTCTGGTCAAGAAATCCTTTGTGGAGGCTATTGTTAAAAGTATTGATGGTGTTTAGATCAAAAGGGTTGAATGCCACACCTTTATAGGAAGGAAAAAATCGCGTTGACAGCGTGGGAGAGGCCGGACGATGCCAAATATTAACCTTTTTTTTTTGCTATCCGGCTAATGGTGCTTCTGTTTTTAAATTTTAAATTTATTTATTTAAACTGCCCCAGAGCCCCAGATATAAATAAATAAGTAACGCTTCACACTCACAACCCCACACTAGGATTCCGTGTCGTGGGTGCCATGGACACATAGGTACAAAGACAAATACACAAACACCCAGACCGAGAATAGAAATCTAAATTCATCATTCAAATTTCTGCCCCACCCGGGATCGAACCCGGGACCCTTCGAACGGATGATTGGTGTGATATCCACTACACCACGCGGGTCGTATGAAAAATAGATGTTGGCCGATTCTCAGGCCTACCAAATATGCAAAAAAAATTTCATGAGAATCGGTCGAGCCGTTTCGGAGGAGTTCAATCAGCCACACTCGCGTTACGAAAACAGCCTACTTCGAAATTGTCGCGCACATAATGCAAAGGGGATTACGACTTATGTAGTTTTCTCATGGATGAAATTGTCAGAATTGGACAAAATTTAAATGGGACTAAACAGGAAGCATCAGCTTTCAAATAAAAAAAGAATCATCCCGATCGGTTCACCCAGTAGAAAGCTATGAGGGAACAAACATAAAAAAATACAGTCGAATTTTGAAGTCGTTTAATAATGCTTAAAAAATATGCACATTAGAGCAACGTGGTAAGAGTATGCTCCAGGCCTTCCCCGATCGTGGGGCGGGGCCCGTGCCCAACAGTGGGCCATAAGGGTTGCAGGCGGTCTGTAAGTAATCTACTTTGCATTCATAATAAAAATGGAGGTAAGAATTAAATAAAATGAGTCAGTAGGTCAAACTATTTTAGTAAATGATGTAATTCTGGTTTGAACGCTACATCACAATAGAATGCAATTATCTTCTGCGCTATGATCGCAAGGTCATTGCTTTTTGTCTTTTTGACTTTGATGAAGCCATTAATCTGAGGAATCATTTAAATACTAAGGTTTTTTGAAAAAAATATGCGATTACATTGTTGGTAAACAATTAACGGCTTCTATTTAGAAGACTAACGAAACTGTCTAAATCAATTGAGATGCCAGTGTCAGACGGTTATAGGAGACTCGGGTGCAAATGATTCGCAGTAATGTTGAGTAATGTTTATTCTAGATCAACCACATATCAACACTAAGGTATAGCGTTTTTGCCATCTCAAATCACTACATAGTATAAAATAAAGTCGCTTTCTCTGTCCCTATATCCCTATGTATGCTTAAATCTTTAAAAGTACGCCACGGATTTTGATGCGGTTTTTTTTAATAGATAGAGTGATTGAAGAGGAAGGTTTACCTATACGTATAAACGGTCACAGTTTTTCTGTAGTGTATTTAGTGTCAGCATTGCACCCGTGCGAAGCCGGGGCGGGTCGCTAGTATCTGTATAAAATATTGAACCTCGGTGTGATTGAAATGTTGACGTAACGAGCTATACCTATAAAATAAACTCAGAACGAAGGGGATACGAGGAAGTGAGGGACGATTTGACGATTATATGCAATTTTCATAACGCGGCGTATCATTGAGTTGTACCAAATCACATTGAGCTATATTCCGGTGGACCACATGACGCGGCAATTCACACTAAATCACCTGGTGTTATATTCCAGAGAAGCAGAATATATTGCGGCGTTCCATCAAGTAAACGAGAATCGAGAATTAAGTTCAGTGTTCAGGTATATATTTGTTTCGTAAATCGCAATATGGACAAAATAACACATCACAGTCCTAATGCTGGGAAGAGAATTCTCTTAAATATTACAAAGGTTTAGGCATAGGCCATAATTCACTCTGGCCAAGTATGGGTGGGGTATAGTTAGTTAGTTACCTATTGTGTAGGTACATATGTGAATTTTATTTTGAGAAACAAACTGTAGGTAAGTACATTTCTTTAATTTTTCAATCAAGTTGTTTAACTAAAAAAAATGAATATCTAAAAAAAAAATTCGTTTAAAATTAAGGGTAGGGTAGCAAAGAATTTATAAGATGTATTCTTCTTCTACTTCTACTATATAAATAAGACTAGGTACTCACCGACTTTTCGGGCAGTCGATTTCGTCAGAATGGTCGTGACAGTCATTGTCACCATCGCATAGCCACAGCTTGTGGACGCAGAGGCCATTAGCGCACTGGTATTGCTCCGCCGTACAATTTGGTGAATTGACTAGTGAACAAAGCATTATACATATTTTTAGGTTCAATATAACCTAAACAAAATATTCTATTTGAATTAACCAAAGTTTGAAATCATGATTTTGTCTACGAAGCAACATTAAGGTATAATAAACAATTACAGTATCTACTAATAAACAATAAAATATTTTAAAAGACAATATGAACAACGGTCACATTTCGACCAATTATGTGACATGGGCGACCTCTATAAGTACAATATAAACCAACAAAATTGTAAATGAAACTCGCATACAGATGCATGTTATATAAATTAAACTGAACCTATATTAAATAGATATAAATATTATTGTACCTAGATGAAAGCTTGGATATTTATCGTTGTAGAACCATTGACAAATGTGCTCTTAATATCAAAGGGAAATAAACAAAATAGTGCCTTAGTGGTCTGGCTCGAATTAAATTAAATGAGGTAAGAGATTTATTTAAATCAATACCGCAATTAGTCTCATCAGAAAAATCTCCGCAGTCATTATCGCCGTCGCAGATCCATGAAACCGAGATGCACTCGTTGGTGCCTTGACAAAGCGTCCTGTTGTCGTGTTCGTCGCAAGCTGGTTCACAACCAGCCTCATCTTCCCCCTCGGCACAGTCCACTACGTTGTTGCAGCGTTTCTCCATAGGAATGCAGTTGCAAGACAGCTGTGAATAGTGCAGTTACTAGAGTATAGCTCGCAAGAAACATACAAATCAAAAAAATGTTACTAGTATTTTTGAGATATAAATAAATATATAGTTAACAAACCAACAAAAATACTAAACCCTACTACACTAAAATCATTTAATAAAATCCAGGTGAATTAAGTAAATTTCACCCTGCCGATAGGTTTTGAGATAGGTTTAACAAATTAAAATAAATATTTTAATTTACGTATGAGAAACAGAGGTATAAAATATAAATAACTATTTCTTGAATAATAAGTAGGTACTAAATTAATAAATTGGTATACCTGGCATGAAAAGTCGTCTTTGTTACAATGTTCGTGACATCCACCTTCGTCGACGTCATCTTCCTCGTCAGTGGCTATGTAGGTCTGCCTGAATGGTACTCGGCCATCTATATACCGAAGTTTGATATTAGAGAAAATGTCTAAGGCCGTGTTAAACCCAACTGACTGACAGCCGCCGAAAGTGAGCGAACGTTACGCAGTTTATTGTATGTCCATACATATTCACTTTTTCGTTTACATCTAAGCGACGATACGTCATTACGCTATGCGTGGACGTTAAAAAAATACCGTTTATTTTCACGTTCACACTGGGGCTCCTAGTGAGCCTGTTCACATTCGGCGGCTGACACTCAGTTTGGTTTGAACACTGTCTTAATCTCAAAAATTCTAAATATTTTGTCCTTAAGTTTAAACTTACAATGCCAAGGATCAACTCTGGTATGAGGGTTTTGTGGTCGATACCCTGGGACTTGAACGATGCCGGGTATATTGACCGAGTTGGGTGGTTGGAACGGCGGTACCCGTCCGATAGCCGACCGAGGATCTGGCACATCTAAGGTGGTATTCAACGTCCGTGGTATCGGGGGTGCTTCATCTGCGTTAACTGTGACACGAGTTTCATAATTAAAAAAATGTTGTATCTAATGGAGAGTAATTAAAGAACTAACGTGAACTACATTTGTGTATTAATAACGGGTAGGGTAATTCGTCATTTGTTCATCAGATTTTGTTAGCTCTCCTAGCGATAAGACCGTCAGGGCATCAGTTCACCGGATTTGTGGACGATTTTTGTTGAGACGAAGTCGATGTTCAGGCTCCAGTCAGACTTTTCAAACCTTCGAGTCCTTAGAGCGATGTGCTCTGCTTACTGCCACTTCACTACGCTAATTCTGCCAGACTCTGCTACGCTAATTCGGTAACTCACGGTCGTCTACGGTATCCATCATTGCGGATTCTGTCGTGTAGAGAAATACCGAGCTCTCCATAGCTCGCTGAGTGACTGAGTTTCATATAATGAAAGTTAACGTTGTATATAACAAAAGAACTAATAAAATCCAAGCCATCCAGAAATTCTAAATGGTTGTGTCCTATTTTATTAAACGATTTAACGGAAGAATGAGAAAAGAGTACATTTAAATACTCAAAGAATATGATAAGTAAGTAAGTAAGATAGATACTACTCACCACAGAGCCAAAATACTACAAAAGTAAGATAAATGCCTAACGGCGCTGGCATCTTGTCTTTGTTGAGGCCTTTGATAAGGAAGTTTGGGCCGCGATCCAGGTGAGTTTAGGTCACCCGCGCGAGAAAGTCAGTTGCAGTACACGTTCTTAGAGGAAGCTGCATGGCGCTGCAGATGCAGCCGAGTTTTTCTAAGATCCTATTAAAAATACATGTTATTTTACTGTATGGTTTACATACAAATCATTAGGCACCAATACAAATGAGTAATTTCTGCTAAAATCAAAGGCAAATTGCTAAATACCTCCTAGTTCAATAATACAGATCTAACAATATTATTGTCACATGCAAAAAAATATTCAACAAACTAACCGAAACGTATTATTGTGTCAGTGTACTTTCTATTAACTTGCAAAAATTTTATAATTATTTTAAAAAATAAGGGAAACTTACAAGTTATATTATATCAATGTTCATATCTAATGTCAGTTAATAATATAATTCAAACGAAATCCATGTTATAAATTGAATGAATTTAAGAATTTAGTGACTCTTCTATAACCAACACAATATGTAAAGGTATATGTTAATAACTAACAAACAAAAACTGTAATCTAATATGCTGAACTAACCTTATTTATAAATAACAGAAAATCCGTTTCGAAATTTTTCAGTTTTAATCACATCAATATAATATCGGGAGAGCCTTCAAAGCTCTGAAAGCGAGGCTTTTTATAGAAGGAGCCATATTGAAAATTACTGATCGTATTGGAGTGTGCAGCGCAGGCGTGGTGCGGTGTGGTTATGGCTACTTGTTGAACGCGTTTTCATTCACCACGCAGGGCGGCCGCGCAAGCTACGCAGATAGCCTTACTGTTATGACAATATCATCATATATTATCATCGTATCTAAGGATCTTAGAACCCTCAATCCTATCTTAGCTTACACAGCATTCTCAGCTATAAGCTTTTTGTAAATCTTAAGCATTATTAGCATTTATTTCCAGTGTAAAGCCACCCACAATGTACCTACCACCATTTTAATTATAGTCCTCCCAGAATCGATTCTATTTATAGAATTACCTACATGTTATAATAATAAGTTAATGCAACGTCGCATAATTCTTATTTGTAATTCCTATTCCTATTTCGTTAATTTTTCGATTCACTGGTAGATAGATATCATCATCAATCCATGACAGTCCCACTGCTGGGCAAGGGTCTCCTCTCAAATATGAGAAGGGCTTTGGATAAGTTCACCACACCGGCCACCCGCCAGTATGTGAACTTCACATGCCTTTAGAAAATATTTATGAAGAACTTTCAGACCCTCAGTCGTGCAGGTTTAGTCACGACGTTTTCCTTCGCCATTACATCAAATGACATTTATTTTGAAACTTATAACTTAGAAAAGTCAATGATGAGTGCCGCTGGGATTTGAACCCCGTCCACTCAAATAAGAGGCCTAATTCATAACCACTGGACTGTCACTATTAATTCAGTTATTCTTTCTTTCAATTAGGTAACTACGTATTACAGTTTTAATATGATCGTAATAAAATATGAACGCGTCAATAATTACTTCCAGTAATCTAATAGGTAGGTATAACAATAATAACAAATATTCACATCTTGCGTTATTAATCTGTTCTCTTATTTTCTGATATTCATTATAAAACAAACAAACAAAGGGCTTGAATTGCAAATTACTTAATGAAAAAAAATTTCTTTGTTACTAACCGCTTTATTGTTTTGCTATCAGTATCACTTTTTTCCCATTCACTTACTTTAATTCAGTCAAATATGGTATGGCTATGGTGTAGGCGTAACTAGGCGTAGGTGCTCTATCATTCTATTTATATCTGACTCAATAGAATTGATTTTGTCCTATAAATGTCTCCACCCACATCAGTTGCCACTGATTTACCCCAAAACAGGCCCAGTTTGAAAAGAGGTTTAATTAGCTACGACTATATCTATACAAGTGACGTTGGTTCGATTATAATTAAACAAATTACTGATCTGTAATATGACAATATTTACTGCGAAGCTAAGAAAATTCAACGATCAATAGGTAGAGAGAGTGAGGGACGGTGCGCGAGATTGCGCCCACGCCCGCCCCCGAGCTCCGTCCCACACCGCGCAGCCCCCTGAAACCCCGAAACACCGCCTGCCGCCTACGGATACCCCCATAAAATCCATTATCTACGACGCATCATATGTAAATATATTGCACCTATTGCTTCATTCAGTAATTTTCTCACTTTTCAAGGCATAGGTCCTAATGTTCTCGATCCTAAAATAATTTTTTCATAAAATCGAAACACAAAAATGTTTTAGACTGTTGACTATTGACTATCAATGTTTTAGTTTTTAAATTTTTTAAATTAAATCAAAATATGTAAATAATAATTACTCACAAAATAAATACCTGAAACTCAGCCCAGTACGTGCTGCAACCAAACGCCGCACAACACAGAAACGTTAATTTCAATTCGAAAATCCGGTTACACAATCTTCACTAAGAGTCACTGAAATTGTTAATGTAAATTCTCAAATATTATCAACAGTTAATTCCCGAGGGCGCACGAAACGTTCTCTTTACGAGCGCGGCCAAGGAAGCACTAGGTGATCTGGAACCTCGGCACACCCCCCCGCACCTCAGTCGCCCCGCGCAGTCTGCGCCTCGTCGATGAATGGAGCCCGTCCGCCCCTGCGAGCCTCCTACCTATCTCCTGTTTAGTCCCTTTCAACATTCGCCTACATCTGTATTGTGTCGGCTACTGAGAATAACGTTTGATGGAAATAGACGATGCTTATAAATATACCTAGTCAAGTAGGGCCAACCATCATTAATACTCTACCTATAATTACATAAACAAAATTATCTTTTATAAATACGTTAGCAAATATTTGTAGTGGATCAAATTTATCGCGATCAGAAAATATTTCTCCTTGCCAATAATACTTGTATTATTAATAATATGTGAGATTCGGGAATTTTATTGATACAGAATCATTAATTTCTATTAAGTTAATTAATTTGCATTAGATATTGATTCGCTAATTGTAATTAACCCCTGTACATTTTCTTACAAAACGGCTGTGGGAACAAGATTCTTAAAAAAACCCTACACGAATGGAACTTAAAATGACTTAGATGTACTGATGAGCACGCTGAAGTACAATCTACAGCTAACCACTATCAAGTGCACTTAAGACGAAATTAGACAGATATCTAATTGATATCTATTATTATTTATTTTGTTCACGTCACTATATCTTTTTAAGAGACATTTAGAACGATTGATATAAATAAATTGGTAACCTGTCATAGCGCCATCTTCGATTGATTGATTCCAAAATTGATTAATGTTGACAATTTTCCTTATTAATATTTGAAATACACCACTAATTTGCATTTTTTTCATAAGTAATTTAAATAGGAACATTAGTGTACATTTTATGATACATATAGTTATTTAAATGGTTTACAACCATTCAGCCAGCAGGAAACCAGGAAAACAAATAATTATCTCGCCATTCACTATATATAGATGATACCTCAAGACCCAGATGATTCATAAATTCAGAAAACAAAATTGTAATAATCTTTGTAAATAAATGCTGTTAATAACTTCTTCTGCTGGTACCAACTTATTCCTATTACCGCCATCTGTTCTCTACATTATGAACAAGCTTACTATCCTAGTAACCAGGCGAGGTAAAAATTATATGTGTAGGATGCGATTTTGCAGGCGCCTCCGCTCACTATGGAATGTTTCATGACGTAACCCTCCGTAAGATGTCGTTACGGTGCGACTGTATCTTTGCTACGCTGCTACAAGTATCTGCTTAACTTTTGTTAGAAAAGCTGCTACGAAATTTTATGCAGGACTTAAGCATTTAAATTAATATCTATAGATGTCGCTGGCGTGACCATTTTAGAACGGGTTTATTGATGGTCGAAACTGGAAACTAAATTTTATATCAAAATCATCAAAATATTGTTTCAGGTTTAATTTACCAGCATTCTTAAAATATTTTTTTACTATATAAAATAAAAAAATTAATATTACGTTATGCATCTAAGATATAGGTAGGTACTCGTACACCTAACAATACGTAAGTGTAATTTTTTTAAATTTTGATGTCAATATAGAGAAAATATAAATAAAAACAAAATTGAATAATAATAAATTTTATTTATACAATATTTTATTCACTTACACTAATTTGCTTGCGTTTTCTAATAGAAACATCGACGCTAATACATACTGATTTATATCATAGAAGTTATATAATAATAAATATATTTTTTGTTAATTTTTTATTTACAGAAAATTCAACTACAAATTTAATGTTATTAATTACTAATATACTGAGATATTTTTCTGTATTACTATATAATTAAACAAATAGGAAAAAACAATCATGCTCAAACTTATTATAGAGAGTTACCTCTATGATCATTAATTACGTGCGTGACGCACTTCATTAATTAAAAAAATATATTTTCTACTAATACTACTTAATAAGTAATAAAATTATTTACTGACAAAAACAAATATCTAAACTTCTACTTGCCTACATTAAAAACGTAAGTTTTAAGAAAAATGTACCTCTATTACATTTATAAGAGATATCAAACTGCATATAACTATATTATATATATTAAACGAGTAACATTATGTTAGATATATTTTATTTAGGACATTGGCAGTTTTGTCATAACTACTTAATAATTAAAATGTAAATGTAAATATATTAATTATTTCTGAAGCTTCATTTCAAATAACAGTACAGCATAAATCAAGATTACAACCGATTAGAAACCTAAAGCAATTTTTTCATTGGACTTATGAAATCATATGTTTGTACCTCAAAGATACGTACCTACCTACTACGTACGTGCAAGTGACCGCTATTAAGCGACAAGACCTTTTGTTGTGTGTGCTCCAATTTTTTTTTCTTTTGTATGTTTTTTTTTTATAATTTTGTTTACTGTGTGGTGTGCACAATTAAGAATATTGTATTATATTTTATTATACACGTATTACCAAGCGATTATTATTTTAAATTTTTTTTATACTATCTATTCCAACATTAAAATTTGACGTAGATATTCTAAACGTATACTAAATATGTACTTTTATTTTGAGATTTTTTAACCTTTTTGTGTCTTAAATGATCAACGAACCGTTGTACTATACAAGCTCTAACAATGTCACCTATAAATTACTAATTTCTGTCTGGTCATACTAATTCAATGAATGCAGTCGTTGGTTCTATTTTTCTCAAATTGTCAATGAAGCTTACAACAGTAACATTCAATCAAATATGTAAAATACCCAATAAATGGCGTTGAAAATTAAGAAACAAACAGGGAAAACTACCCGAGAATAAGTATCTATGACATTGACGTCGCGAATTTTGGGCATCGAAGCTTTAATGACAGTTGCGCCGCGGCGCAGGGCGTGCATCACCTTAGGTTTGCCCGTGGAGCCTTCTGAAAGAAAAGGAAACGTCATGTTAAAAACACTTTGTTAATTTAACCATTATCTGTAACATTAGATATTATTACCTGCCAATTGCTAGTGTTACACGCAATGGTCTACCGTACGGCATGTGCAGCTTTGCCTGGTCTGAACAGTAATTGAAAATGAACTCTATTTACTGAGCACCTAAATATGGTAAACCTGAGCCTACAGAGTATCTCAGTGTACATGCTACAACATCCGAATTAAGGCAAACCTCTACAGTTATACTGTACGTTAGACCGGTACTATTCCGCAGCAAACTTTGCTACAACTATTACCAAAGTTTAAGATGCATCCACGCCATCCACACAGTAGTTACTTTTTGTGACATTTACGAGTATTTGTTACTCGTCATCGGATATTGCCCAAAGCCGACCAAAAAAAAATAAAATATAATAAAATATATATATATGAATAATATAAAAAAATTAAAAAAAATTATTATATTTTTATTTTATTTAATAATAATTAATATCTTTGTCATAATAGTTACTGCATACCTATGCAGTGATATCTGTTATCTGTTTATAAAATTATAAGAATACAGGGAATAATGCATTTAACTAATATGTATTGTACCTATTACTTAAATAAATGTAGGTAACATACGTTTTGAGTTTCTAGATTGAGGGCGGGTTCTGTATCGTAAATGCGAGTGGTCACGTTGAATCCTCAGGGACGGAGGAGCTCCTGTGGTCGATGGTATAGGTTTTGATCGTAATCCCAGTAGCGGAGACACCCTTCCACTCGTGCTTGAACACTCCCGAAGAGCTATGATTTCTTCAGGAGATCGGGAACCTGCGAAAAGTATGTTAACTTAATTAAAGAAATCTATACTAAAGTACCTTTAGAACAATTATCTAGAAGTTGAGCGGTGATAGCCTACTAGCCTAGTAATTGGCATTCAATTCGATACCGTACGCACCAATTTTCGTTATTTTGTGCGTATATAACTTATAATTATTACATGCTCTTCGGTAAAGGAAAATATTGTAAAAAAACCGGCATGCCTGAAAGTTTTTGGTAAAATTTTCGAAAGATGTGAAATCCTCCGACCTGCATTTGGCTAGCGTAGTTGCGGAAAATCTAACCTAAGCTCTGAATATTGAAGACAGGATCCTACAGTGGGGGCGATAATAAGTTGAACCATTACCCAACCTCTAGAACGATTTCAACAGGAAGATCCACCCGTGACCTTTCATTGCATAAAAAATGAATCATCAAACTCTACCTACATTATTTGTCGACATATTGAATGTGAGTAGAACGTCAGTAAATTGGAATGTCAACAACCATTCAGGGATGAAAATGCGACGAGCACCTTACGAGCACCGTCGGAAAAGTCTATTCACATCCGAAGCAGTTTTTTTAATAATCGTGAGACATTCAATATGAATGCTCACTACAAAGGTGAGAAAAAATTCTAGAAAGA